>QLPI01021487.1:0-10338 GCA_003314275.1 Chroogomphus rutilus
CAAATCAAGGAACAAGATGAGTGGAAAGCCGCCTTTTGGACAAACCGAGGACTGTTCAAACCGCTCGTAATGTTCTTTGGACTAACAAACAGTCTGGCCACCTTTCAGACGATGATGAATGACATCTTCCAAGACCTCATCTTGGAAGGACTTGTCTGCGTATACATTTTTTATCACATCACTAGATTCGTCTGTATCAGTAGTACTCAGTCACAACTGGCTCACCCACTACAATCCATTGATTGATTGGGTATTGGGTAGTATTACATTCCAAAAAACCGCTAATGACCATAGGTGTGTTCCGACGGCTTTGGTTCAGCCAGCACCTGCTGCTGGTCCATGGCCTCAACTAGGATCCTCTCCGAAATTAGAAGCTCTGCCAATAGCCCTAGTCAATGCAGCCGCCTTTGCATATGCCTGAAAACTAGAAGGTTTGCAAGTTTTCCATCTAGACCTTTTGGCCATTGATGCCGCTTCAGCACGATTGGCCAAGGTCTCATCCATTCCATCTGTTCCCCTTGACCTGGTCAACCTAGAAAACATCCCAAAAGAGTATCACAAATTTGCTGATGTTTTCAGTAAAACAAAAGCTGACACTCTAGGACCCAACCGACCCTATGATCTTAAGATCACCTTGGAAGATGACACCAAGATGCCTCATCCACCCCTATACTCGTTGTCACAATCAGAACTAGAAACCCTGTGCAAATTCCTTGATGAACACCTGAACATGGGGTTCATTAGAGCCTCCCTTTCTCCGCACGGGGCACCAATTCTATTTGTCCGAAAGAAAGACAGCTCTCTTTGGCTATGCATCGACTTCTGAGCTCTAAAAAAAGTGACCAAGAAGGATCGGTATCCTCTCCCTCTAATCACTGACCTCCTAGACGCCTCCTGAAAAGCTTGAATCTATACAAAAATTGACCTTCAGCACATGTACCATCTGATCCAAATTGCTGAGGGAGAAGAATGGAAGACTCCTTTCAAGACCTGGTATGGGTCCTATGAATGGCTAGTCATTCCATTTGGCCTCTCCAATGCCCCCGCGGCTTTTCAGAGATTCATGAATGACATTCTCGGTGATCTGATAGACCATTGTGCTGTTGCCTATATAGACGACATACCAATTTATTCAGACTCACTTGAAGAACATCAAGAACATATTTGAGAGGTACTCCATTGACTCAGAAAAAATGGTTTATTTGCCAAAGCCAGTAAATGCAAATGGCACAAAGACACAGTCAAATTCCTTGGCTACATCTTACATACCAATGGCCTCACCATGTCTGATGACAAGGTCAAAACCACCGTGAATGGCCTGAACTGAGGAAAGTCAAGGACATCCAATCCTTCCTAGGTTTCACCAATTTCTACCTTCGCTTCATCTTTAATTATTCAGACATCACTATACCCCTTACTCAGCTGACATGTAAAGGCATGCCATGGGCATGGACTGAGGACTGTCAAAAGTCTTTTGACCTGCTCAAAATGGCCTTTACCTTGGCACCCATCCTGCATCACTGAGAACCCGACCTACCTCTGGTTGTGGAGACCGATGCTTCAGATTATGCCCTTGCGGCCATTCTGTCTGTTATTAATTCCAAAGGCGAGATTCATCCCATTGCTTTTCATTCCCCTACTTTTACCACTCCCGAGCTAAACTATGATGTTCATGACAAGGAGCTTTTAACAATCTTTGAGGCATTCAAGTACTGGCGGCACTACCTGGAAGGCTCCGCCGATCCTATAGATGTCATCACCGACCACAAAAACCTCGAATATTTTTCCACTACTAAAATCCTGACATGTAGACAGGCATGATTGTCAGAATACCTCTGCCAATTTAACATCACTATCTGCTTCCATCCTGGCAAGCTCGGCACAAAACCTGACGCTTTGACTAGATGATGGGATGTCTACCCTAAAGAGGGGGGTAACAACTATGGCACCATCAACCCTCAAAACCTCCGACCAATGTTTACGACTACTCAATTAGTAGAATCCCTTTGAGCTATGCAACTCATCATTCTGACCCTACGAGCAAGCATCATCATGGACTCAGAAAAACTCTACTCTAATATATGTTCAGCCCTCCCAACTGACCCCACCGCAATGCCCCATCTTGGATGGACACAAACTGTCAAGCTTCGGTTACTGACAGACCTCGGTACTGCCGAAGGTTGTCGGGCAGACAATGGCCAAGTCCTGCAGGCCAAGAGTAGTGGTGTTGGCTTCAACGTACTCATGCGTTGCACCCTACTTGCCGTGCATGCCACCGATTTGCAACAGACAGATACTCGGGAGGATGCTGATGATGCCGGCCCAAGTCGAAGACTTAACAGGGAGGAAGAAGGTAGAAGGGCCTAAGCCTAGTCGATACCCAGAATGAGGAGATATGTACATGCATGTCCTACTTATATAGGTTAAGAATGTCAAGTGCACGCACCGACGACCGACACATTCGGCAGTGCCGACCAAGTACCCAGCCGGTGACCAAGCAACATACCTAATACACAGTCCCCGGTTCGGCACATCCCTCGTTCCCATTCCTTACCCACCTCATCCTATCCGTTCCACCCCTCATTCCCCGGTCTGTCCTACCTCGGGACATCTTATCCTTGTCTTAACCTCGGCTACAACCCCCTTGTTTTATAATCGGCCACTCCCTATTGTCCCACCTTTGACCACATTCCTATTATTCTATTTTCATTGTCCCATCCTTGTTTACATTCCTTCATTCTAATTATACTCACTGTGGACAATAACCACATGCCCTGCATACCTTATTGTTCTACATTCCTTGTTCCACATGTCGCTTCTTAACCTATATGTGTAGGACATGCATGTACATATTTCCTCATTCTGGGTATTGACTAGGCTTAGGCCCTCCTACCTTCTTCTCCTCTGTTAAGTCCTCGACTCGGGCTGGCATCACCAGCATCCTCCCGAGTATCTGTCTGTTGCAAATTCGGTGGCACGCACGGCAAGTAGGGCGCAACGCACAAGTACATTGAAGCCAATGCCACTACTCTTGGCCTGCAGGACTTGGCCATTGTCCGCCCGACCCCTCGGCAGTTCCGAAGTCCGCCAGAACCTGAAGCTTGACAAAGAAGCGACATGTGGAATAATGTGACACAACAAGGTATGCAGAGCATGTGGTTATTGTCCACAATGAGTAAAATTAGAACAAGGAATGTAAACCGTGATAAAACAATAAACGATAGAATAATAGGGAATGGGTCAAGGACAGGACAATAGAGAGTGCATGACTATAAAACAAGGGTTGTGTACGAAGATAGAACAAGGACAGGAAGTCCCGAGGTAAAGCGGATCGAGGAATGGGCAGATGGTGTGGTGGACGTGCCGAGCCGACAACGGCGTACCAAGTGACGTGCATACGGCGTGGACACTTGTATGTGGACATAGAATGGCTGCTCGGTCGGCACTGCCAAATAACCAGAACCTCGGTACGTGTACTTGACACAAACCCCAGTTGGTTTCCTTTGGTTAGACAACTGGATCTATGTCCCCGACGCGAACAACCTCAGATTACGTGTTCTACAATACAAGCACGACCACATCCTCTTGGGACATTTCTGTCAAAACAAAACACTAGCCCTGGTCTGCCACAAATACATCTGGCCAGGCTTACGCACCTCAGTCATTGACTTCTGCAAATCTTGCACCACATGTATGCGTTCGAAATTGCAGCGCCACAAACCCTACGGCTTCCTAAAGCAGCTTCCCATTCCCAAACGACCATGGAATTCCATATCCATGGATTTCATTGAACAACTCCCCCAGTCTTCAGGTTTCATGTCAATACTAGTAATAGTTTGCAGACTCACCAAACAAAGTATCTTCATTCCTACAGTCAATACGATCACTTCTGCCAAATTGGCTGAACTGTTTATACTTCACATCTTCTCCAAGCATGGTGTACCGAGTCATGTAACATCTGACCATGGAAGCAAGTTTGTCTCCCACTTCTTCAGGTCACTTGGAAAAGCTCTCAACATGCGCCTACACTTCACCTCAGGCTACCACCCAGAAGCTGACAGCCAAACCAAACATGTAAACCAGACCCTGGAACAGTACTTTCGAGTCTACTGCAACTACCAACAGGACAACTGGTCCGAACTGTTGCCACTAGCCAATTTGCCTACAATAATGCTCCAAATGCTACCATGGCCGTCTCTCCCTTCTTTGCCAACAAGGGACATCACCCGAACCTTACCATACACCCCAAACACAATCTTGCCTCCTCTCGAGTGCGTAAGTTTGCTGTAGACCTAAACCAACTCCACAGAGCTCTGAAAGAACAAATCAGTCACGCTCAATCATGATATCAAGTCTTGGCAGATTCCTGGAGACTTGCCGCTCCCGAATTCCCAGTCGGATCCTCAGTATTCATTAAAGCTCAGTTTTTCCATACCACTCAACCCTCTAAGAAACTGGCAGAGAAATATCTCGGCCCCTTTGAAGTAATAGCTCGAGTCAGCACCCAATCCTATACCCTCCATCTACCCAACTCTATGTGGGCAGTACACCTGGTCTTCCATGTTTCAATGCTCAAGCCCTCTACCCCCAATACCATACCCAATCAAGTTCAGCCTCCACCTCCCCCTGTTGAAATCAATGGGGAGATCAAGTATGAAATAGATGAAATCCTTGACTCAAAAACCAACCAAAGACACAGGCCTTGCCCTCTGCTCTACCTTGTCTGTTGGACAGGTTATGAAGGCACTGAAGATGAAACTTCTTGGTTACTAGCAACCAAACTCGGTAATGCTCATGAGATTGTAGCAGAATTCCACCTTGCCTACCCTGATAAGCCAGGCCTGTGGCCTCTGGAACCTGATTAAGGGTTCCTACATGCCTCCTTTCTCCTACTATTTTCCATATTTTCTCGTTTAATCCATTCCTCATTCGGTCTCTACTGAAACTCATTCCTTTTTTCTTTTTTTTTCCATTTCCCTCCATCCTACTCTGCCCTCTCCTGAACCTTTTTCTGAACTGCCTTGAACCCAAATCGGTCCATCTTCCCAGCTGATACCACCTGTTGACCCTGCCCAAAACCACTCAGGCAAGGTCACCAACCTACACCAAAATCAGCCAACTTAACCCACCGATTCCTGACAAAGCCCTTTTGTCTTAACGGGCTGTCAAAAAGCATGATAAAGCACCCCTCAGCCTAGGGGGCCTCTACCACCTATCTCTCTTCACAGCCCCCTCCATCTTACAAAACAGCCATCTCCTCCAGCCCCCACCCATACTTACAAACCTCACACTGCCTATCGGCTTCATGGGTTCAGCCGCTAGAGGGGGGATACTGTCAAGTCCACAATACCATGCTCTGATTTACTCGGCAGTACCAACCGACTGACCCTTACCCATATGATCCCTCACCAGTGCAGGGTCTTGGCTTGGTACATTCAGTTCATCATTTGGTTCATTATCCCTACCCCACCCTCCTATTCTTTATTATTCTTCTATTCCCCATCCTTCTCTCTGCCCATTTACCCTCGTGGCATTCACTATTCATCTATCACTTGGTCGTGGCCCTATTGTTTTATATTCAGCCACCCTCCATTGTTCTACTTTCCCTCACACTCTTACTCATTTATTATTGGTCATATCTCATTGTCTTATTCTCATTTACATTATATTGTTCTATTCTAGATTGCTGTGGACAATACTTCCACATGGTCTCCATACCTTATTCTTTTCTCCATGTCTTATGCCACCCTTATTCCACATTCCGCCTCTTAGCCTATATAAGTAGCGAATGCATGTACATAGTTCCTCAGTCTGAGTATCAACTAGGTTTACGCCTTCCTGCTCTCCTCCCTCTGTTCAGAAGCCTTCCACTTGGGCTGACACTCTGGGCATCCTCTCGAGTATCTCTTCCGTTACAAATCAGTGGCATACACAGGAGGCAGGGCACAACACATGAGCACATTGAAGCCAAGCCTCCCCGACTGGCCTGCAGGACTTTTTCAGGAACCATACGCCGGCATGCCCGACTATTCATTTCAGCCCACTCAGCCCAACTGCGCCATCGCTCGCCTATTCAACGATACACCCTCAGCTCACAGACTATATGCACCTCATGTATCCATCTTGGTGTCACATGCTCCTGCCAATTCATTCATTCCATTTATGTCACACTCCATATGCTCGCTATTCAATTCTATCTTCATTTACGTTTAATATCCTTTCATTTACGTTCCACTCCACTTTCATTTATTTGCAATTCCACTCAGTCTCTTATATCCAATTTGCTATTACATTCCTTAGGGTAACTCCATTGGGAATCGGAGTGACACATCACTCCCCAATGTCATGGAGGAGATCATTATTTGGGGTGTAGTATTTCTGTTCTCGCTTTTCACTATCCTCAGCTTTCTTATTCTATTATAGGAATCTAATCGACTCCTAGTAGATTTGAAAGTAGTATAAAGATCTTGTACTTCAGTAGTTCAGTCTTCAGTCAGATAATCAACCTTGATTCTCTACTAGCTGATTCTCTGTCTCGCCTTTCTGAAATTAGGGTCAGTGTGATCCAGTGGGCACAACATACAAGTTGAAGCCATACCCTGCCCCAAACCTCACCATTGTTTCATCTTTGGGAGATTTTATGTTTAATTATGATTACGTCATTCCTTCACATTGTAACAGTATTATCTGACTTCTACACCTGATTGCACCTCTTTTCGCATATCATCTTCGCATATCACGACCATCATAAATACTTGGTCCACCACTCATAAACTACCCTTCATCGTAGAAGTCCCAAGTCAGTTGCAGGAGATTTCCTCACTTCGACAGCTGTCAGAACAACCTTCGATTCATGAAGCTGGTCCATCAGGTGGAAATGCTCCTCCTGAATGCAAGGACGATGATGAAGAAGAACCAAGTGATGATAATGATGACGACAAGGCAAATCCAAACCCTGTTCAAGTTGCAAATCCAAACCCCACTCATGTTTCTAATCCAACTCTTAATTCCAATCCGACTCTTAATTCCACTTCTAGCTCAGACAAAATTGTCAAGGCACTCATTGATCGATTAGCCCAACCACCACCTAGATCTAATCTCAACCCTGGTCATCATGCCAAGGTTCCCAAGCCTGAGGTTTACAATGGCACCGACCAAGCTAAGCTTCGCACATTCTTCTTACAATGCACGCTGAACTTTCAAAACCATCCGTCTGCATTCTTGACGGATGTGTTGAGGGTCCAGTATGCCATTTAGTACCTCACAGGCCCCACACTCCAATACTTTGAACCTGCAATTCTAGGTGAAATCCAACCTGAGCCTAGCTGGCTTAAGGTCTGGAAGGACTTTTGTCAAGAACTTGAGACCAACTTTGGTCTATTCAATAGCGCTGTGCAAGCAGAAATTGAGCTCGGTAAGATAGTCATGAAGGACACCCATCATGTGGCATGATACCTCATGGACTTTGCCAGAGCCTCCACTCGCACTCAGTGGAACGACACCACCCTCACACATGCGGCATACAAAGGGTTGGCCAGATGTATTAAGGACAGCCTCCTTCATTTCCCTCAATTCAAAACTCTCGCTGAACTCAGACAATATTCACTTGAGATCGACAGCAGATATTGGGAATGCAAGGAGTTCGACAACTTCGGAATGCCTTGCAAGCTGAACAGGTCCTCGTCCAAATCCAACTCTAACAACAACAACCAGTCTTCCTCCAACTCCAACAACTCAAACAACAAGAAGAGTAAGAAGGGGGGCAAGAAGAACAGCAACGATAAGTCTTCCAACAATAACAACAATGCTAACGACATTTCGTCCAAGCTCAGAAAAGATGGGAAGCTATTGCCTGAAGAATGTTAAAGGCAAATCGACGTGGGACTTTGTCTCTTGTGTGTTTCAAAAGGTCACATGGTCAAGGACTGCCCCAAATCCAATTCCCAATCCTCATCCACTTCTTCTTCTTCTAACAACAAATCCAACAACTCCAACAACAAGAAAACAATGAAAGCATGCGTGACCAAGGTGAGCACATCCGACACCAATGCCAAAGACAACACAGCGATGGAGTCGAAAAAATGAGCTGCAACCTCAGAAATGCACAAGCTGAGGATTGCATTAGCCTCTCTCCCATGCTATTCTTGAATGCCCTTTCTCCAATTTCTTGTGTATCTTCTACTTCTGAGACTTCGAAAACTTCACTAATACTTAATCTGTCTTGTTCTCTTATTTCTGAACTTTCTCTTGTTATACTCTTAGATTGTGGTTCTTCAGACTGCTTTATTGAATCACGAGTTGTGCAAAAATATTCTTTGCCTACTATTTCAGTTCCTGCTATTCCGTTGAAATTATTTGATGGTTCTACTAATTCTGTGAATACTCAGACCACTACGATTCCTATCCGATTTCCGACCGGCAAACTTCAGAATGTTACTTTCTATTTAACAACATTGGACGGCAGTTGCTCTGCAGTACTTGGCTTCAACTGGCTCACCTGCTACAATCCATCGATTGACTGGGTATTGGGCAGTATAACCTTCAAGTCTACAAAACCGACCACTGTTCCAACACCTCAGGCCTCAACCACTGCTTCACAGTCCAGCACCCCACTTCCAAGCAATCCATCGCCATCTCCAAAGTTAGAGGTGCCACGGATAGCCCTAGTTAATGCAGAAGTGTTTGTTCATGCCTGCAAACTAGAAGGTTCACAAGCCTTTCAACTCAACCTTGCGGATCTCGACAAATATGCTTGAGGCTCCACTATGGTCTATTCCTCCGACAACCTGGATAGCATTAAACAGCATGTTCCAGAATTCTATCATGACTTTGCTGATGTCTTTAGTAAACAGCATGGTAATACACTAGCACCTCATAGACCCTACGATCTCAAGATCAACCTCAAGGATAGCACTTCACCCCCTCTTGGTCCCATTTATTCCCTCTCAGTATCCAAACTCCAATCACTACGATATTTCATCAACGAACACCTCAATATGGGCTTCATTTGACCCTCATGTTCATCACACGGCGCCCCAGTACTATTCGTATGCAAGAAGGATGGCTCCCTGTGACTCTGCGTAGACTTTCGCAGTCTGAACAGAATTACGAAGAAGGACCATTATCCACTTCCCCTTATTTCCGACCTCTTAGACACCCCAAAGAAAGCTTATATATACACTAAAATCGACCTCAGACATGCCTATCACCTCGTTCAAATTGCCAAAGGGGACAAATGGAAGACAGCCTTTAGGACATGTTATGGATCCTTTGAGTGGCTTGTCATGCCTTTCAGACTTTCTAACGCCCCTGCTGCATTTCAGCACTTCATGAATGACATTTTTGGCGATCTATTAGACAATTGCACCATCGTCTATTTGGATGACATCCTCATCTATTCCAATGATGAATCCTCACATATCAAACATGTTCGCAAAGTTCTCCGACAATTATGCAAACACAACCTTTATGCTCGAGAAGACAAAGTCAAATGCATCACTCAATGGCCCAAGCCATGTAAAGTCAAGGACATCCAATCATTCCTCGGATTTGCAAACTTCTAATGAAGATTCATTTTCAACTATTCCTCTATTACGACTCCTCTTACTCGACTCACTCGCAAAGGTCTGGCTTGGAACTGGAGTGAGGAGTATAGAGATGCATTTAATAAGCTGAAACTGGCATTCACATCTGCCCCCATCTTAACTCATTGGACTCCTTATTTGCCCTTGATTGTGGAGACAGATGCGTCAGATTACGCTTTAGCAGCTATACTCTCTCAACACTCTCCAGATGGCGAGCTTCATCCTGTCGCTTTTCATTCCCGAACTTTCACCTCTCCCAAACTCAATTATGATGTTCACGATAAAGAACTGCTCGCAATTTTTGAAGTTTTTCAAAAGTGGCGTCACTACTTAGAAGGTTCCGGTGACCCTGTCAATGTCATCACTGATCACAAGAACTTGGAGTACTTTTGTACAACCAGGTTGTTGACTAGACGTCAAGCTAGGTGGTCAGAATACCTTTCTCAGTTTAATCTCATCATTTGTTTCAGACCAGGTCATTTGGACACTAAGCCTGATTCACTCACTAGATGATGGGACATCTACCTTAAGGAGGGGATGAGCGACTATGCCACCATTAATCCCCAAAACCTTCGACCCATCTTCTCTCAACATCAGTTGACCACATTGTTGGGTGCAAACTAGCATCTCACCCCTGAGAGACCAACCTCAATATACTGTAATATTATATCGATTTCGGTACCATTCAGTGTGCTTTTTATCTCTTAATTTTTCTCAATTTTACTTGTATTTTTACCCTCATTATTGAGGGAGT
>QLPI01021491.1:941-12237 GCA_003314275.1 Chroogomphus rutilus
AGCGGATTTCGCCAGAAAATTGGGTCGAAAATTTTGGTTGAGTTTGCTTGTCCCGTACTGTACAAGGACAGGAAGTCCCGAGGTGAAACGGACCGAGGAGTGTGGATGGCGGATGTGCCGAGCTGAGACCGGCGCACCAAGTGTTATGCATGCGACGCGGGCACTTGGTTGTGGATATAGGATGATTGCTCGGTTGGCACTGCCGGCGGATGGGTCTCGGTACGTGGACTTGACAATGCTGTGCCTTTGGATTCAATGAGAAGGTATGTCATGCACTTATCTGTCATACTCCCATTGCATTTTTATCCTGTTTCATTCAGTCATTGACACTTGTTTCTTTCAGATTCTCCACAAGATCATTACGGTTTATGGATGCATATCAGAAAGGCCTCACAGGTAGTCAAGCAGCTTGGGCCAGTCGGAAGTACAGAGGTCACCGTACCTTGCCAGATACTATTCTAGCTGAGTTGGACAAGGCTCATATTGTATAGTGTAGCACAATCATTTTTTCCAAAAAAATTGCCATCTTCTATAGCAGAATACTTTTTTTTTTCAAATTTTTTTTGGACAATGAAAATTTTTGCGCTGTGACCATGACAACATCACGGTCACGTGATGTAGCGGAAACCGTTTGTCTTCTACCTTACTGTAGGGATAAGTAGATGTAATTTAGTAAATACTCCAAAATATGAGTCTCACCTCAGTCATGTAGTTGTAACTCAACTGAGGGGAGACCGAACTAACTACGGTATTATTTATACATTTATATAATACGAGGGTGGCACTGAAACAATAGAAAAGAGGGATATGGAATGGATGCACCCACAGTCTATGGTAATGTGGATGCGTCCACACTAGGTGCGCAGTCCTGTGCGCAGTCCTGTGCGCAGTCCTGTGCGCAGTCCTAAGCGCTACATTCCAATAAACAACTTACATTTTACTGTATCATACGTACAGGCGTACAGGTAACCCATCTAGTCTTCAATATAACCGTACTGTGAGTTCATACCTGTTCAAATTCTGACACAACGGAGTAATGATCGCTGATGGATCTGCTGACTAAGCCTGAAGTCTTGCATCAGTCTTGCATCAATGTAAGAGCCACTCGATCCTTTCCTCTACCTACTGACACCTTTCTTTTCTAAGTATTGCTATATCCTCATTTTTTCCTTGGTTCATACTCAGCAATCCATTGGATGTCCTGGAATGCTGACAACATGGTAAGAAACCCTATTGATTATTTTGCCCGGTACTTCTCATCTGGCAGAAATTCCCCGTCACCTTTCCCTTTTCGCGTCCAAGATCGAGTTCCTCAGCATGGACATTGACCCAAACGTCAAAGTAGAAAGCGAATACCGCCTCGTGATCGATGGCCAAATCAAATACCTTCTAGTGGATCCCGGGATACTTGACTGTGACACACTATGCTTTACCCCAGACCTATTCAATCACCTACCTAAACTTCCATCCGGTGACTGGAGACGAGCTCGTATCATTCAACAGCAAGGCCGTTTGGTTGTGGAGGTCTCGCATGCCATGTTAAAAGGTGTCACCACACTCTGGCATCAAAACTTGGTCGACATCCAATCACTCACAACTGAAGAAGATATCCGTCCGAGGGTGGACTTTGTCAAGTATAATTCAAAGTCGGCCGTTGCTAAATTCGCCCGGTTCGAATTTGAAATTCCTCGCATAGAAAACGAAACAAAAATATATCAAGCTATTGAAGGATGTGGCATTGGACCTAAATTCATCGGACACTTGGATGAACGTGGACGAGTCATGGGATTCTTGTTGGAACGGGTAGAAGGCCGCCGTGCTGACATTGGCGATCTAGAAGCCTGCCAGACCATCGTCCAGCGCCTGCATTCACTGGGTATTGTCCATGGAGACTTGAATAGGCACAATTTCATCATTTCTCCCTCCGGAATTACTCTGGTTGACTATGAGACTGCAAAAATTAATGGAAGCAGAGATGCAATGGATAAGGAGTTGGCACATTTAAGTGTGCTGTTGAAGGAGGACACTGGAATA
Organism: Chroogomphus rutilus; assembly: GCA_003314275.1. Classification (NCBI taxonomy): domain Eukaryota; kingdom Fungi; phylum Basidiomycota; class Agaricomycetes; order Boletales; family Gomphidiaceae; genus Chroogomphus; species Chroogomphus rutilus. The sequence continues at coordinate 2,976 of QLPI01021491.1, forward strand.
GGTGGCGGGTACATCTTTGAGTAATATGACAGATGTGTGATTCCAGTTTAAATGGGTGCTCAAGCTATTGCACCTTTGTGTCTTCCCAATCATTGGTAGTATTCTCTCTATTGACCTAATTATTTCAAACCCCATGCACTTTACATGCAAAACCCTGCTATGGTGCAAAGCAGAAGACCTAGATGTGATTTGAAGTATAGAGGATAACCTAGAGTTTTCAGACACGATCAAAATTCAGACAGTTGGGATATTTCTCAGAGCCAAATGAGTTAAATACAACTTTGGTCCACCATGATCCTAAGCCAGCAGTACAGCTCAAAGACCTTCGAATCTGTTTAGGGAATGGCACGGGTCACCCATGGGTCAAATGTGGGTGACCCACACCCAACCTATGGGAAACCCAAACCCATCAACCCATGGGCTTTTTCCCATGGGTCGACGGGTGTTGGGTGCATGCTGCACCTGCACACATGCGGTGCGTGCACGTATGTAGGGGATCTCTTGAAAAACACTGAATAAGGATAGATAACAAAGCACAAAAACATTAGAAAAGACTAAAGTATAAAAAAAGAAGAGCCTCTTAATGTACTATTAATGTTTTCTCAATTAGCAATTGTTTTGCTAATTAATCAGTCTGGACATGTTCAAATATTCTCTATTAGACTTTTCTCCAATCTTCTAGTGGTTTACAATATTCATTAATCCTTTAATAATCCTTAATACAACATCTATTGTTCACCACCAAAGGTTTGGCCTGAAATTCAAACTCTGCTTTCCAAAATGTTGGGTTCTAGCCAGATTCAAGCCCAGAGCCAAGGTTCTGGTTTCCACATAGAAACACACCAAATATTAGCCTGAGACACCCCTGTCTCATACAAATATTATGGTGAGACACTAGGCTGTGCCTACACTGCCTCTGCCCTTATATTGTAGTAACTATATGGCATAAGTCCTTAGTGCAAATGCTAAAGGGCTGTAGCCATATAGAGTACCTTTATACATAGCATTAAGATATGAAGAATATGGGAAAAGCTATCTACTATGTGACAATATCGTCACTGTCCCTGCAGTTGTTTTGGGCGACAAAGGATATGCTCTTACAATGTTACAACACTCTCCCACACTCGAAGCACTCAAAAGTCCTAGGCATGATATCAGGGAATGATGTTATTCTTGTGGGAGCAATTTCATGAGGAGGTCAGCAAGGTTGTTTTTGGTACCAACTTTGTTAACTGCAAGTGTCTTGCTTGCAATCTTCTCACATATGTAGTGGTATTTGATGTCAATGTGTTTGATCCTTTTGTGAAACACATGATTTAATACAATTGACCTTGCACCAAGAGAATCGCTGTAGATATCAATTGGCAAATCGACCTCGAAAGAAATCTGTTGCAGCAGAGAAATCATCCATTGTACATGTTTTGCACATTCTGTCAGTGCTATGTATTCAGCCTCAGTAGATAAGAGTGCAATGGTCTGCTGTTTTTATATTGCCCAAGCCATCCCTCTACACCCAAGAACAAAAACATATCTGGTGGTTGAGTGACGGTCATCCTGGTCACCCGCCCAGTCTAAATCATTATATCCTACTAGCTCGGTAGAGTCGTTGACCCCATAGGTCAGTTTGTGATCTTTGGTAGTTGCTAGATACTGTAGCATATGTTGTACAGCAAGCAAGTGATGATGTGTTAGGTTAGAACCAAATTGTAATAGTCTGTTTACTGCGAAGCAAATATCAAGTCTTGTCTCCAGCATTGCATACATTGGTGAGCCGACCAACTGCTGATAGCATGATGTGAGCGATGCATCCGAGTTCTTGTCTGGGTTTGTAGTTAGATTTGTACCGGCTGCTAGAGGGGTGTAAACTGGTCGGTGCAATATGAGGTTGAAGTGGTCAACCATTCGTTGTACATAGTATGCTTAATCAATAGTAAAGGGTTTCTTTGTTCAATCACGAGTAATGTGTAAACCAAGGAAGTGCTGGATCTCTCCCAGGTCTGTGTACTTGTACTGGGAGCCTATGAACTGTTCAGTGTCTTGGATGTCTTCCAGTGAACCGAAAAGAGCCATGTCATCAACGTAAACCAGGACAATTGTGAACCATTCCCCCCATCATGGTTTTTGAGGAAGATGGAGACATCACCTGAGACAAGCTTCTTATAATGAAAAGTACAGAGACTGTGTTGTAAGTGTTCGTGCAATTGATGTCCTGCTTGTTTCAAACCATAGATGGCCTCAAGTAGTCAGCAAACCTTGTTCTGTGCTCCACAGATAAGGAAACCTTTTGGTTAGTCCATGTAGATCTCTTCATCCAGGTGGCCATTTAGATATGGCAACTTGATGTCAACCTGATGTACTTCCCAGTTAAAAGTTGCAGCTAATACAAGTAAGAGTCGCAAGGAGTCAAGGCGTGCCACCGGTGTAAAGGTCTCTTCATAGTCAATACCTGCAGTTTGTGTGAACCCTTTGGTGACAAGTTGTGACCGGTGTCGACTGATCTCTCTCTGTGTATCTTATTTAGTCAGGTATACCCACTGGTTCTTGATGGTTTTACGTCCTAGTAGTAAGTCCACTAGCTGCCATGTGCCATTATCAAAGAGGCATGCCATTTCTTCCTCCATAGCTCTCTGCCACAAGAGGGCCTCAGGGGTCTGCATTGCATACTCATATGTGATTGGATCCCCTGCTGATGTGACCCTTGGTACAGCCAGGAAAGCATCTGCAGTGTTCATCCAGGTATCCAGAACTGAAGGGTGCAGGCTTCACTGTAAGCGCTCCCGATCAGGGTTTGCATTCAGCAGGTCTGTCTTCTAGATGCCTTAGATTGAATGCATGGACCTTCGCAGACCGATATTCAGTTGGGCATCTAGCATGGCTTCAGGAGGTGAGGGCATGGGCAGTGATGGTATGGGCAGTGAACTTGCAGGAGGTAAGATCACAGGTGGTGAGATTGCAGATGGTGGGCTTTCGGGAGGCAAATCAATGGGTAGTGGGCTCACATGTGGTGTAGCCGGAAGTGGTGGACTCATATGTGGTATAGTCATGAGTGGCAGACTTGCGTGCAGTGGGACTGCAGGTAGCAAAAAGGCAGGTGAAGGGTTGGCCGGTAGTGTAGTAGCTGGTGGTAGAGCGGCTGATGGGGCTACAGCTGGTGAAGTGACAGGTGAATGAGTATTTGGTGGCATAGCAGGTGGTGAAATAAGATTATCTTCATTGTCACTTTCTGGTGGGGCAATGATATCACTTTCTGTTATTCTTGTTCTGCTCTGTTGGGGGCTCCCAACATGTAGGGGAAACTGAGTTTCTTCAAAAGTTACATCAGTGGATACTGTAAACCTGTGTGCCTTTGGGTCCTACAGTCTGTATACCTTGCTAGATATATCATACCCTGTGAAGATTAATTTCTCTGAAGTTGCATCAAGTTTTGATCATGTTGATGTGATATAGCAATAAGCTAAGCATCCAAAGACACGAAGGTATGAGAGGTTTGGTTCCTTGTCAAAAAAGGCATTTATGCGGTGAAGTGTAGCCATTTACACATGAGGGTGCACAGTTTCAGACATGGACAGTGGTCGCAACCACGTATTCTCAAAATATATTCGTCATACCGGTGGATTGTAACATTGCTCGTGCAGATCCAGCAATGGTGCGGTTTGCCCTCTTGGCAATACCATTTTGCTGAGGTGTGTGAGGGTGTCAAGTACACGTTCTGAGACCCATTTATTCGGCAGTGCTGACCGAGCAACCATCCTATATCCATGACCAAGTGTCCACGCCATATGCATAACACTTGGTACACCAGTCTCGGCTCGGTACATCCACCATCCACACTCCTTGTCCTCACCCTTCAGTCCATCTCACCTCAGGACTTCCTGTCCTTGTATTATCCTCAGCCATGACTCCATTGTTTTATAGTCGGCCACTCCCTATTGTCCTATCCTTGGCCACACTTCTATTATTCTATCCTTTATTGTTCTATGCCTGTTTGCATCCCTTTATTCTAATTTTACTCGTTGTGGACAATAACCACATGCTCTGCATACCTTGTTGTCCCACATTCCTTATTCCACATGTCACTTCTTAACCTATATAAGTAGGACATGCATGTACATATTTCCTCATTCTGGGTATCGACTAGGCTTAGGCCCTTCTACCCTCTTCCCCTCTGTTAAGTCCTTGACTCGGGCCGGTATCACCAGCATCCTCCTGAGTATCTGTCTGTTGCAAATCGGTGGCATGCATGGCAAGTAGGGCACAATGCACGAGTACGTTGAAGCCAATGCCACTACTCTTGGCCTGCAGGACTTGGCCATTGTCCGCCCGACACTCTTTGGCAGTACCAAAGTCCGTCAGTACCCGAAGCTTGACAGAGGGGCAGTTAGTTGGTGTTTCATGCCTTTCTCTTGGATGAATCTTGTGAAATCTTTTGATAAGAATTCCCCCCCCCATGGTCGGATTGTATTGCCTTTGGAGTTACATGAAATTGTATTGAGATGTATGTGATGAAAAGTCTGAATCTCTTGAAGGCTTCAGCTTTAGTCTTGAGGAAGAAAATTCACTTGAAATGTGTGTAATCATCAACAATTACATAGTGATAGTAGTTCCCCCATATGGACTGAGTCTGCATGGGTCCAGCAAGGTCCATGTGAATCAAGTCAAAAGGGTTCATCCGGTGTGTGTGAGACATCTGGAATAATTTCAGCATTGACTTCCCAAGCAAGTAGCCCTCACATGTCGAGAGGGTGCATTCACTTGTGAGGTCAGTACAATTGCTGATTTTTTGGAGCATGGACCATGATAGGTACCCAAGCCTCGCATGGATGATTTCTATCAGGATAGCAGTTTGTGTGGATGCAACAGATGGGGCTGAGGCATTGAGTGTCAGCCAATATTGTTGGCCAAGTGCTTGTCCTTCAGCATATGTCACACCTCTATGACTGAGGATGGCCCAGTCACGTGTAAAGGTAGTTTATATTCCACTCTCTCTAGCTTTGCATATAGAAATGAAGTGGCCTCTAAGCTTTGGGGCATGTAAGACATCTCTGAGCATGATCTTTTTGGTTTGTCTGCTGACCTGTATAGTGGCTGATACTGTGTCTATGTCAATGTAGTATTAAGTCTGCATATCAGGTGCTTAGCTAGATACTTCCGGAAGGGTTTCCAGAGGCTGTTATGATGTAGAAAAAGGACGTAATTGTAATATTAATAATCTCCCAAAGGTGAGGCAATGGCAAGGTTCTGAATGGGGCTTGGCTTTAACGTTATGTGTTGCACCCACTAGACCGCACAGTCCCCAATTTCGTAAAGGTGAGACAGATAGAAATGAACAGAAGAACCTTAGTTGAAATCAAGGTTGATTATCTGACTGAAGACTGAACTACTGAGTACAAGATCTTTATACTACTTTCTAATCTACTAGGAGTCGAATAGATTCCTATAATAGAATGAGAAAGCTGAGGATCGTGAAAAGCGAGAACAGAAATACTATGCCCCAAATAATCATCTCCTCCATGACATTGGGGAGTGACGTGTCACTCCGATTCCCAACAGAGTTACCCTAAGGAACGTAATAGCGGATCAGATATAAGAGACTGAGCGGAATTGCAAATAAATGAAAATGGAATGGAACATAAATGAAAGGATATTAAATGTAAATGAAGATGGAATGGAATAGTGAGCATATGGAGTGTGACATAAATGAGTGGAGTGAATTGACAGGAGCATGTGATGCCAAGATGGATACATGAGGTGCATATAGTCCATGGGCTGAGGGCATATTGTTAAATAGCAAGCGAGAGTGGAGTTGGGCTGAGTGGACTGAAATGAATAGTTGGGCATGCCGGCGTATGGTTCCTGACAGAGGCTTCCAATGGATTTCCATGGAGGGGGTGGAGACTCCGATGATGGAGGGACTGAAGATTATGGATTCGCGGATGGAGATAGAAAGGCAGAGAGATGGGAACCACCAGGGGCTTAGAGCTATTCGTAGTATTAGGTCATATGACTAGTCATTTGAGTTGTTTGAGATCAAAGGGACTTGGCTTCAACTTATGTATTGTGCCCTCCTCGATCATCTGTCTCTAATTTTGGAAAGTCAGAAAGTTTACCGGAACTGAATCAGAAACTACAATGCAGATTAAGTTGATATTCGTACTGGCGAATAGTCCAGTCGACTGGGGGCTTATATACATGTAACTAATCCTGGTACTATCCTTTGCTGAGTAAAGACAAGGGAGAGAAAGGAATACAAGGGGCTATTAGAAAAAGAAGAACAAGGGAGTGAGGTATACGATGATCCTGTGTGTCGTTTATTGAAGGAGTGGAACCTAGGTCATGGAATTGGGGGAGTTTGGGATTTCAGAACTTCAGGTTGATGCAACGAATTGCAGAAAGCAATCGTTCCAGGCTTTTAATGGTCAGAAAGTCCCGGAAAAGGTGCAGGTGGTTGTGGGGACTAATATGGGTTTATTGAAGGCATGGGCCATAACATGTAGGATATGTGTGTTATGCGGTTGGCTAGGTATATATTTTGTGGCATAGTTAGGAGGTTGTACTCAGATAAATATAAGATGTCACCGCTGATGTGGTCAGAGCAGCCTGAATCTAATAGCCACTTAGTTTCATGTGCAATATAGAAGATAATGGTATCATTGGTAGCAGTAATGAAGGTTACATTTGTGCTGCTGGGTGCAGCAGATGGCACCTCCTCTATGACTACATTCATGGTTGGTGTAGGGGCCTTTGTGTCCAGCTCCTTGCCCTCCTCATTTGCCTTGACCGCTCTTTTCTGCTCACTCTGTGCTTCTTCCTTCAAAAGGTGGCATTTTTTGTGGCAGCAATCCTTCTTCCAATGCCCATGTGCATCACAGAAGTTGCATGCACTCTTCCCAGATGCAACACAAAAGTTGCATGCACTCTTTGTAGGTTTCTTGTTGGCACTGGATCTGATGGCACTAGCATTTGTGTTGGTGCCTTGTTGCAATTCCTCAGATGGGATGTGAGATCGGATGTTGGTTGATGTTAGTTTTAGGTAGTCACTGACATTGGCAAGTAAGGTTTGCTGGACAACTTCATAGGTAGAAAGGAGTGCATGTAGGATGAGCATCACATGTAGACTGTGGCAATTGGCATGTTGGCAGATTCAATGTGTGATCTGAGTTCAGACATTTCATCAATCTGCTGGATGAAAGGGAGTTTGGGGAGGAATCAGGTGCCAAAATATTTAGTTATGTCAACCCAGAGGTTAAGGCCAGTACAGGTGCCATACATGTCTTGTAGATGTTTCCAATTTTGTGCAAGTGTCTCATCCTCTTTTAGGGATGAATGGATGGTTGGCTTGATAGCAAGCTAGATTAGGCCAAGGCCCTTGTCATTGCATCTCTCCCAGTCATTGATGGCCTTGATTTCAGCTTTGATAGAGGCAGAGGGTACAGCTGCTGTAGGGCAGGCTTCCTTGCCTTTAGCGATCTGGAGGATGTGGGATAAGCAGAAAGCACTCCTGATGGAGCATGACCAATTGTCCCAGTTGGTTCCATTGAACTTATTGATGGAAGCAAGGAATTTGGATGCACTGGAGGCCATGAAAGGGCTAGAAATGTGCATATGAGCATGCAGAAAGCCTTGTGAGCTGGCAAATAGGATGAGTATGCATTCAAGCAGGGCCCATAACCTATTGTAGCAACTATACAGCATAAGTCCTTTGTGAAAAAGCTAAAGTATATTGAATCTACTATACCTATATGGTGTAAGTCCTTAGTGTGAAAGCTAAAGGGCTGTAGCCATATAGAGTACCTTTATACATAGCATGTAAGATATGAAGAATATAGGAAAAGCTATCTACCATGTGACAACATTGTCACTGTCCCTGCAGTTGTTTTGGGTGATGAGGGATATGCTCTTAAGGTAGAAGACAAACAGTTTCTGCTACATCATGTGACCATGACATTATCACGGTCACAGCGCAAAAATTTTCATTGCCCAAAAATTTTTTTGAAAAAAAAAGTATTCTGCTATAGAAGATGGCAATTTTTTTTGGAAAAAATGATTGTGCTACACTATACAATATGAGCCTTGTCCAACTCAGCTAGAATAGTATCTGGCATGTTGCCAGATCCTTGTGCAAAATAGTGGATATGACACTTGAGTCAAGTGACCTTAGTGGAATCCATATATCATCTACCTTATCTGTGGGAATGTCTTTCTACATATGGAATATTTCCTTATATGGGTGCTTATGTCAGCGCAAAAACTTTGTGACCAAAAAAATTTTTACAGTGTCAGACTGCTTAAAAATGTGATTATGAATTTTGGGAAGATGTTTGAAAGTTTGGATATACTACATTTGCAATAGTGATTTTTTTCAAAAAGTAAAACCAAGACCATGTACATATAGTTCTATGCCATTGATCTGTGGTCTCAGAATAATTTTTTTGTTGATGTTGCCAGATCCTTATGCAAAATGGTGGAATGTGACATTTGAGTCACGTGACTATAGCGGAAACCGTTTGTCTTCTACCTTACAATGTTACAACACCTGAATCACATGCCAAAAACCAGTCTATAATCCCCATTTATTGCTAAATAAAGAGAATAACCTAGGAAACCAGTAAGTCATATCTCAGAAAATGACTCACAATTGGAACTCCTATTTTAGCTGTGACTCATACCAGTCATGTGACCTCACAAATGACTCATTATGTCTCAGATGGCATGATTCACTGGATTCTGATTAGACAAGGATAGTTTTAGGGATATAAAGTAGATATCAGAATGTACCCTGAATTCTTGTAAAGTCCACGATTCCGAGTCCCAGTTCACTTGGCAATACTGACTGACTGACCCTCATCCATATCATCCCTCACTATCATGTGGTCTTGGCTCAGCACATCCGGAATATTATCTGGACCATCCTTCTCATCCCATCCTCTCTATCCCCTACTACTCTCTCATTTCCCATCCATTCCCTTATCCGTTTTCCTCGGGACACTTATTATTCCTTTATTGTTTGGTTGTGGCCCTATTGTTTTATCTTCGGCCGTTTTCCATTGTTCTATTCTCATCCACTCCTTCATTATCTTATTCTCAGCCATCTTTCATTATTCTATTCTCGCTTACATTTTGTCAAGTACACGTACCGAGGTTCCAGTTATTCGGCAGTGCTGACCGAGCAGCCATTCTACGTCCACGTACAAGTGTCCACACCGCATGCACGTCACTTGGTACGCCGTTCTAGGCTCGGCACGTTCCACCACACCATTTGCCC
>QLPI01021500.1:0-15407 GCA_003314275.1 Chroogomphus rutilus
ATGGCGAATGTGCCGAGCCGGGACCGGCGCACCAAGTGTTATGCAGGCAACGCGGGCACTTGTTCGTGGATATAGGATGATTGCTCGGTCGGCACTGCCGGCGGATGGGTCTCGGTACATGGACTTGACAGGTGCAGCATATAAGCTGAAACCAAGCCCCAACCCAAAACCTCTGTGAAGTTTTAACTTGCCAAGATTTAAGTGCTAAGAACCTCACCACTTGCTTTCTTAACAAATATAGACATCTATCACATTTACAACCCTCCTGGACATGGACACAGCCCTCCTACACCTACAATCCTGGTACTCTACACACCCTACCAGACACAACTCATCTACCATCTGGGCTGGAGTCTTCAACAAGCATAACCTGTTGTGGTGAGGCCCAAATCACGCTTGACTATGAAAGTGTAGCAATACCAACCTCCTCATGCAGCTACTTGCTTTGCACCACATGGAACTCTAACTCCAAGCTGGCACCCTCACCTTTCAAATCAAAGTGAAGGTGATTTTAGGAGCATATAATGTGTCTTTTAATGTGAGGGTATATTAAATCTACATGTCAGGTGCTTAATATAAATGATACCAAAGGGGTTCCATATGTTTCCAATGTTAGATTGTGTAAGGGCAACCTAAGCAGGTGTTCTACCCTCGGGTAGCACACAGGTGAAGGGGGATCCAAAGAGAAAACTCTAGAGAACCCTTTGCCCACTGACTACTGTATATAAGCACCATTGCTATGGCACTCCATGCTCTACCAGGAATCACCCTCTGTACCAATCAGGAAGTTCTGCTAGGGCCTCAACACCGGGGGCAAAAGACGAAAGGAGGGCCAATTGTTATAGTTGACACTTCTGAAGGGTAGACACCAATAGTGATGATTGTTCAGTGTGCAGTATGTTCGGTACTCCCGTGAGTGGGCCAAATGGATCTTGGTCAGTGGGTGTGGAATATGGGTGAGCTGGTACTGGTTGGGATTCATGATCGGAAGTTCCCCTGACATCACCCCCCCTCTAGAATGCGGTGTCCCCAATGCATTGATCCCCATGGGCAGGACTGGCATGCGGGATATGAAGGCAGATGCATTCAAGGTGCAGATTTGGTGTGGGGCACCTAGGTGCAGATGGTAGAAGTCAGCAACAAGGTCGGGGGCCCGGATGTTGTCTTTGTTCTCCCATGAATTCTCTTTGTAGCCATAACCCTTCCATTGAATGAGGAATTGCAGCCGATTTGCTCTCATTCAGCTGTTGAGCACTTTCTCGACCTCAAAGTGTTCCTCTTCATTGATGAGGATTAGCTGCAGTGGAAGGGGCTGTTACCTACCTAGGATGGGGTCTGCCAGAGCTAGGGTGAGTTTGACGACCGGGAAGATTGGGTGGAGACAGCCCAAGGCCTTCGGGAGTTAAAGTCAGTATGCGTGAGACCCTACTCATTCCTCTACAAGGTAGGGGCTGAGTTGCCTGTGTGCTAGCTTCTTGGATGGCCAATTGGTGCGAATATCCCTAGAATTGAGGTATACCTTGTCACCTGGAATGAATGTCGGTGTCAGCTGGTACCTATGGTTATAATAAGTCGCCATGTCATCTTTTGCCTTTACCAGGGCTGCCTTTGCTTCTGAAAGCGCACCCTCCATCCGCTTCTTGAACTCGTTTACAGACTCAAGGTGGGATGGGGGTTGGTGCAGTTCAAACCCTATCCATGGGTGTCTGCCCGTATCTAGCAAGAAGGGGGACTTGTGGGTCGAGGTGTGAATGTGGTTATTGTACTGGAACTTGGCTAGGGGTAGGATATCATCCCAGTCGTCTTGCCTCTCATTGACAAAGAGGCGGAGGTACTGTTCCAGTTCTTGGTTTACCCATTCTGTCTGACCATCCGTCTGTGGGTGATAGGCTGTAGAGGCTGCCAAACGAATGCCTAGTAAGCAGTACAGCTCCTGCATGAATTCACAGACAAATTGGACCCCTCAGTTGGACACCACCACCCCCAGTAGCCCATGCAGCTTCCACACGTGGTGTAGGAAGAGTCACACTGCTCTGACTGCCGTTACTATTGTGTGGGTCAGTATGAAGTGTGCCCATTGAGAGTAAAGCAGACAATCTCAACCATGTTCCAAATCAGACTCCGACAGCACTCATCCCATATCACCTTCACTGTCACTACATCACACAGCCAACCATTCTATTCAGCACTCCAATCTTCAGACTCCAAATATATCATCATGTCTTCTTCAGAGCTCATTCCCATGCAATGCTACAACACCCAGGACACACATATCTAGGCAGAACCATTAACATATCATTATCTTCACATACCCCCACCAGCACATTTCTCACTCAGAAGATGATCCCATCCAATCTACACTCAGCCATATGTGATAGGAGATGCAGTCTATTTCCCAGAAAGTCAAAAACCATACATATTTCTTGGAATAATGTCTAGACCAGTATATTGTGATAGGAGTAGAGTAGAATATGAGGCAGAGTTCAGGGCACCATCCCACCCTGATTATCCTGCCCACTCCATTTGACTTACTCTTAAACACAAAATGAGAGTGCACGACCGTATACCCATTAGTCCTCCTACTCCCAGACCCCTATCCTTGGATTGGATACTGGAGAAATTGCAGAAGATATGTTGCCTGTGACCTGGAAATACTCTGAGATAACTCAGTCCCCTGACTCATCCTAAGGCCCCTCAGGAGTAGTAGACAAGGTTGTTAGACATTTATTGGTAGACTTCCTTATTGTTTCTTTTATATGTTTCCCCTTTTCTTGGCATGACTCAGACTTGTTTCCTATTCTGTTAGTCTTTTCTCATTGTTACTCATCATCCTTACCTTTTTGGTTAGTCTCCCCCTATCATAGCCCCTAGCCCCTATTCGCGCAGCCTCGATACTGTATCATTTCTCCAGAGTTTTTCTATAGTTTCCTCTTTTGTATACTTTGTTCTCGTACTTTGTCATTCAACTGACATAGCCAACCTCTCGCATCGTTTCACATCATTGCTTGGTTTTTGTATATAAAGGCCTATGGCTCACCTCTGTAATAACAAGTTCACAAGTTAAAGCCCCAAGTCAAGTCTCCAAGTCCAAGTCAAGACTAGTCTAGAAACATCTAGACTATTGTATTCAAGTCTCAAAAGTCGAAGTCCAAGTCTTAGTCAGTGTGACACATTCACATCTCATCAAGGTCATGTCCCTGTCACATCACACCATATTTCATTCATATTCTATTTTTGTTCATACATTGCCGAGTCACAGAACCTATTTCAGTTATGCCAAATGACTGTGCTAGATCCCGCCAGAGAAAAGGACCGGTGTGTGCAGGCTTTTAGGTATTAATTACCTAGAGCAACTCTATAATTGGCTGCCCCAGAGAGGCACAGCATTCTTCTGTGACCTTATCCCTTAATTAATGTCAACTCGCTTCTTCTATTACTACTGCTACATCCATTTTCACCCAATTCCGACATCGTTTACCTTTTATATTGATATCCACTATCGATTAACAGCCAATTCCGAAAAACTTCATCTATTACATCACAGGTGATTCATATCTTGGTACCAAAAGCTTCTTTTCCCACCTTCAATTCCCTTATTAGGCTAAAGCAAGCCAAGTCATATCAAACCATGTGTGTTGCTCGACTCATTTGGTATCGCGGTTATACAGCCTCCGACAAATTTGACGCTGAAGAAGGACATCTAAATTAGAAGACTTCTTGGCTTCCTCACACCGGATCCTTGGGAAATCAAGACCATGTGCTTATTACCCCATACCCCACAGCAATTTCCAATCAAAGTCTATTAAGCTATTAACTTTTTAAGCTCTTTAGGTTTTAGCTATTTTTAGGTCTATCCCAAATACAACTTTCAAGGCCTCTTGTTAAGTCCGCGTGTCAGGCGCTTAGCTAGCACTTCCGAAAGGGTTATCCGGTCGACGTGAAGGTCCGTGACGGGGCCGAGGACCGAGACGGAAGTCGGACGGACTACGGACGGGGGACGGAGGCGCCGGGAATTTAGGGTAGGTCGCGGAATGGTTCAATCTGGTCACTGAGGTGTTTGAGGTCGAAGGGACTTGGCTTCAACTTATGTGTTGCACCCTCCTCGATCGTCTGTCCCTAATTTCGGAAAGCAGGCGGAGTTTACCGGAAATGAATCGGAAACTGGGGGGGGGAACTAATTCGATATTCGTACTAGCGAACAGTCTAGTCGACTGTGAGACTATATACATGTAACGTTCTTTGTACTATCTTTAGCCGGTCATAAAACAAGGGAAAAGGAAGTACAAGGGGGTCAATAAAAAGGGGAGAACAAGGGAGTGAGGTACGCGATAGTCCTGCGCGTCAGTTATCAATCGTGACGGAACCTTGATTTTCGGAGTCTTCGGAGGGTCGGATTTGGGCTACGGAGGGTCGGAATCGCGGGGCCTCGGAATGTATTTCGGATATTTGGAATGTATTTCGGATATTCGGAAATCGGTTGTTCGGGCTCTGGTCGATCGGAAAGATCCCGGAAACGGTGTGGGTGGTTGTGGGGGTTACTGTGGGTTTGTTTGGCTGCATGGTCTATAACACCTCTCTTTCTTACAAGTCTATCAATTTCTGTTCCTTTTCTTGCTCAAACCCAATTTGTCAATCACCTTGACCAATTTATATCCCCTACACCAACTCCATACTTTGTTGATGGTGTTCACAATCAATTCCTCCCAATTCATACACTGATTACAATGTCTTCAGTTCAAGGACATTTACACTCTCAAATCGATTTCCCACCTCCAAGATCTCATCATGCACCAAAGACTTTCACTGGACGCTATGATAAAGTTGACACATTTATAAACGAATTTGAAAACCTTGCAAAAACATATGTGCTATCCAATGATGACTGCTTCGAATATATTTTGCGATATGTCAATGATCAGTCTGGGGGATTATTGAAGGTCTCCAGGAATATGCAGACAAAGATTGGACCAAGGTTGCAGACACCCTTTGAAGACTTTTTGACCATGTCAAAATGGACAAGTGTTTCAAAGAGAAGGATCTTATCAACTTCATTTCCAAGTCATGCAAAGGACACATCCAAAGTCTTTATGATTTTCACAGGTACTAAAGAAAATTTGCATGCATCGGTGGATGGCTTCACCAGAAGAACAAAATCAATGACCAGGAGTATAGGAAATATTTCTAGAAAGGCATCCCTCATTCCACTCAGAAACAACTTGAAGATTGCATGCTTCAGGTTAACCCCAAGCTTCCAAGATCCGATCCTTTCCCCATCAATATTATCATTGCAGCTGCAGACCATATCTTCAACATCTCTAGGTTTTATGATGAAGACTCTGATGATTCGATTGAAGATGATTTTGATGATGAAGAAGACACCGACCCTTCATCTGATGATGAAGATTCATCTGAGGAGAGTAGTTCAGAGGTAGAGAGTGTGAAGAAGAAGAAATCCAAGGCCAAGCCAAAGAAGAAACTTAGGACAAAATTGAAGGCTAATGATGAAACAGATGAAGTTGCCGATCTCATTGATAAACTCCAACGTCTCAATCTCAGCGACCCTGGATATGCAGCACTATATTTTCGAATTATATCGAAAGCACCCAACACTTCTGGCTTTCTTACAAAGCCCAGACAATGTGCGGGTGAATATTCACCTATAATCAATGCATCCACCACGAGTCCACCACAACAGACTAATAATTGCACATTTGAATGTTTCTTTTGCAGAGAACAAGGACATGGACTTCATCGATGCGCACAAGCAGAGGTCATGATCAAAGCTGGCTCAATTATGAAGAGTCAAGATGGACGCATTACTTGGCTAGATGGCAGCAATATCCTTTGTAATGGTTCAGAAACAATCCTCTCAGCAATCAATGGAGAATTAGCATTCAGGAGTCATGTAAAAGTTGATCGTCCAGCCTCCACAAATGTTATTCGAGAAGCTTCCCCTCTGGAACTTACATATCCAGCAGATGCAACAGATTATGAAGGATCAGATGATGAAGAAGATGAGAAAGTAGAAACCTTAGATCACGGACTAGTCTATGCACAAGAACTCTTTCCGGTTGTCAGAACCAAAGATACCAAGGATACCAAGAAGGACCAGCCAAAGACATCCAAGTTTGAAGGTGTATTTCCTCCTCGTCGATCCACAACACCTCCCACCAAAGACAAGAAGAAAGAAGCCAACCCAGATCCGATAGCAGCAATGCTCCCTCCCCCACAGTTTTATCCAGGAGAAGTTGTCATACAAACCTATAACACAGACAGTGATGACGACAAAATCATTGAAGACATCATTATGGAAGATGCTAGTTTGGAACCAGCTTCAAAGAAGATAAAGAGAAAACAACCTTCGACTCAGAGAGAAGACAAAGCACCAAAAATAGCCAAACTTCCTAAGCTGATCACATCTACACCTCAGATCCTGTTACAACCATCTCAACCAGCTCCTGCGCAACCCAGACCTCAATCTCAGTGTCAAAAAGACTTCGACTCCCAAGATCTTTTCAAGAAAATATGTGGAACACCTATCACGATCTCTCTTTAGCAAATCCTAGGATCATCCCCCCAATGGCAAAGCAGATGCAAGAATACCTTCGAGTTACTCATATTTCATCCAAACCACAAGTCAACAGCATTGGACATGCAACACTCTATGATCCTAATGATGCTCATCTTATTTTACTTAGGATGACCTTTGACAATGATTATACAGTGGACACACTCATTGATTGTGGTTCAGAACTCGACATTATCAATTGACAAACCTGTATCAAAGCTCAACTCCCTATCAACACAAGTCTTACAACATACATGTGCTATGCAGGACAACATGACACAATTATGCATGGAAAATGCCACAATATCAGTCTCAAAGCAGGAAACCTCATCACCACTACAGATCTATGGGTAGGAAGTAGAGTTCCCTTCTCCCTCCTTCTAGGAAGACCCTGGCAAAGACAAAACTGAATTTCCATCGATGAGAGAGAAACAGGCACTTGGCTCGGTCGTCACAACCCTCATGGAGACATCATTTGGGAAACATGTGTAGTTCCAGCTCAACATGCAGAATACTTCTTCAATTCAGCTCATTTTTTTTGGAAAAGGCCCTCCATCTCCCAACATGATGATAGCCAACATGACACTCAACATGGAAGAAGAAGACCAGGAGAAACAGAGGACTTAGATGACCAAGAGACCATCTGGGATGACACTAAACTAACAACCGATACCCCTATACATCACTCTTTAATTATTAAACAATTATCTCCACCTTCAGACAACCCTCAAGTCGAAAATACCCCTTATTCCTTTACCAACAGAAGATGTTACAGACCAGTAAATCAAAGAATTTGCCCAATCCCAGCTATATTTCCAGAAGATGTTCGTGTTATTCGTCGCTTTCCTGAAAATCCACTTTTATCCCTTCAACCTCTATCTCAAGATCAATGAAGATGGATTCCATAAAGAAGAGAAGTTATTTATCATGGTGTTTACCAACAAGCCAAAGGTTTTAGCCTTTGCAGATTCAGAACGAGGAACCCTTAGTCATGACTACTTCTCTGACTATATTATGCCAGTCATCGAACATGTCCCTTGGAAAGATCCTCAGATTCCTATTCCCCCAGCTCATATTGACGAAGTGTGCAAACTTATCCAGACAAAAATCGACACAGGAGTCTTTGAACCAAGTCAAGCTTTGTATCGCTTATCCATCTTTTGTGTCCCTCGAGTCAATGCCACACTCAGAATTGTTATTGACCTTCTAACTCTAAACAGTCACTCAATCAAAGATGCTGGAATTCCTCCAAGTCTCCATCCCTTTGTGGAACCATTCGCAGCACATTCTATTTATTCAGGTTTTGATCTTTTATGGGGATACGATGCTCGCATCATTCATCCCAAAAGTCAAGATCTTACATCATTCCAAACACCTCTAGGACTCTTTTGTTATTGCTCACTGCCAATGGGTTACACCAATGCAGTTGCCAAATTCCAGAATTGTATCACATTCATCCTCCAACACGAAATTCCCCACAATGCCTACCCATTAGTCCTCCTACTCTCAGACCTCTATCCTTGGATTGGATACTGGAGAAATTATGGAAGATATGTTCCCTGTGACCTGGAAATACTCTGAGATGACTCAGTCCCCTGACTTATCCTAAGGCCCCTCAGGAGTAGTAGACAAGGTTGTTAGACATTTATTGGTGGACTTCCTTATTGTTTCTTTTATATGTTTCCCCTTTTCTTGGCATGACTCAGACTTGTTTCCTATTCTGTTAGTCTTTTCTCATTGTCACTCATCATCCTTACCTTTTTGGTTAGTCTCCCCCTATCATAGCCCCTAGCCCCTATTCGCGCAGCCTCGATACTGTATCATTTCTCCAGAGTTTTTCTATAGTTTCCTCTTTTGTATACTTTGTTCTCGTGCTTTGTCATTCAACTGACATAGCCAACCTCTCTCATCATTTCGCATCATTGCTTGTTTTTTGTATATAAAGGCCTATGGCTTACCTCTGTAATAACAAGTTCACAAGTTAAAGCCCCAAGTCAAGTCTTCAAGTCTAAGTCAAGACTAGTCTAGAAACATCTAGACTATTGTATTCAAGTCCCAAAAGTCAAAGTCCAAGTATTAGTCAGCGTGACACATTCACATCTCATCAAGGTCACGTCCCTGTCACATCACACCATATTTCATTCATATTCTATTTTTGTTCATACATTGCCGAGTCACAGAACCTATTCCAGCTGTGCCGAATGACTGTGCTAGATCCCGCCAGAGAAAAGGACCTGTGCACGCAGGCTTTTTGGAATTAATTACCTAGAGCAACTCTACACCATTTTGATATTGAGTCTACTATGTTCATCATGGAGTTGTACCCATGCACATTGGGGAGCTCCACTATGAAGTCTACACTTATGGAATCCCACCATGCCTTGGGGATTGGGAGTGGGTGGAGTTCCCTGGCCAGCCATTGTCTCTGAACCTTCGTCCATAAGCACAGGTCACATGTCTTGGTGTACTCGCCGATGTACCAAGACATGTGAGGCCATCAATAGTTTCAGGAGACGAGTTCAAGGGTCTTCCAGTGGCCAGGGTGCCCAGCTACCTTGGAGTCATGGTGATGGGCTACGATCCATTGTCGGAGGCCTCCCACATCTGGAACATACACCTTACCTCGGAAGGTCAACAGTCCATTGGCTTCCACCCATTCGGCCAAGACCAATGACCTCTCTCCTGCTTCCCGTAGTTTCCTCACTGCCTCCATCACTTTGTCCTCTAGTGATCCTTCAGTTAGCACCCTCTTCAGTTCTCAGGCAATCCCCTGCCCTTCTCCCTCCAGTGCCACTCCTTCCAGGGCCCGTATCACAAACAGCTCCGGTCAGAGCAAGACTAGGTTGCTATTGTTGCCCATGCCTGACCCATGGTCTTACTGATGCAAGAGCGTGTTGGACTTCCCCATTGCTACTCCTGGTCTGTGCCACAGGTTGAAGTTGAAATGCAAGAAGTAGAGGGACTAACGGGCTTGTTGCCAGTGTAACTTCTTCCAGGATTGGAAGTACTCTAGGTTCTTGTGGTCGGTCCAGATTTCGACACAGTGTTCAGTGCCCTCTAAGAAGTGTCTCCACTCCTCTAAGGCTTGGATGATAGCGAGCATCTCCTTATCGTAGATCTCGTAGTTCCTCTCCACTGGGGAGAGGCTTTTTGAGTAAAAGGCAATTGGGTGCCACTTGCCATCCTCACGCGACTGCTGCCAAAGGACCGCCCCAATGGCTACATCAGAGCTGTCTGCTTCCACTCGGTAAGGAAGGGTATTGTCGGCAAACCTGAGGATGGGCACCGTCCTGAACTTTGTCTTGAGCCCTTTGAAGGCTGTTGTTAAGCTTTGGGTACTGACGGACTTCGGTACTGCCGAGGGGTGTTGGCGAAAGGTCAGGCAGACTATGGCCAAGTCCTGCAGGCGAAGAGTAGTGGCGTTGGCTTCAATGTACTCGTGCGTTGCACCCTACTTGCCATGCGTGCCACCTATTTGCAACAGACAGATACTTGGGAGGATGCTGATAATGCCAGCCTGAGTCGAGGACTTTGAACAGAGGAGAAGAAGGTAGAAGGGCCTAAGCCTAGTTGATACCCAGAATGAGGAAATATGTACATGCATGTCCTACTTATATAGGTTAAGAAGTGACATGTGGAATAAGGAATGTGGGACAACAAGGTATGCAGAGCATGTGGTTATTGTCCACAATGAGTAAAATTAGAACTGTTAAGTCCGCGTGTCAGGCGCTTAGCTGGTACTTCCGAGAGAGTATCCGTGTTAGTGTGAGGGTCCGGAACGGGGCCGAAGGCCGAAGATGGAAGCCAGACAGACTACGAATGGGGGCGGAGGCACCGGGAACTTAGGGTCGGTCGCAGAATGGTTCAATCCGGTCATGTCAAGCGTGGGTGTCAAGTCCATGTACCGAGACCCATCCGCTGGCAGTGCCGACCGAGCAATCATCCTATATCCACGACCAAGTACCCGCGTTGCCTGCGTGACATTTGGTGCGCCGGTCCCAGCTCGGCACATTTGCCATCTGCACTCCTCGGTTCGTTTCACCTTGGGACTTCCTGTCCTTGTATTATCCTTGGATGAGACCCCATTGTTTTATACTCGGCCACTCCCTATTGTCCTATCTTCGGGCACATTCTATTATTCTGTCTTTTATTGTTCTATCCCCGCTTTGCATTCCTTGTTCTAATTTTGTTCATTGTGGACAATGACCACATGCTCTGCATATCTTGTTGTCCCACATTCCTTATTCCACATGTCGCTTCTTAACCTATATAAGTAGGACATGGATGTACATACTTCCTCATTCTGGGTATCAACTAGGCTTAGGCCCTTCTACCTTCTTCTCCTCTGTTAAGTCCTCGACTCGGGCCGGCATCCTCAGCATCCCCCCGAGTATCTGTCTGTCGCAAATACAGTGGCACGCACGGCAAGTAGGGCGCAACGCACGAGTACGTTGAAGCCAACGCCACTACTCTTGGCCTGCAGGACTTGGCCATAGTCTGCCCGACCTTTCGACAACACCCCTCGGCAGTACCAAAGTCCGTCAGTATCTGACTCCTGACAGAGACCGAAGGATGATGACATCTCGGTATGGTACACCACAGCACGAGCGGTAGCTCTCACACATGCAGCAAAAGAAGCCTTTCAGGGGCCTCGATTCCCATCACTGCATGCCTCTGTGCCACAGTGTAAAGCCCACAATATCATGCTCTGATTTACTCGGCAGTACCGACCAACCAACCCTTACCCATATCATCCCTCACCAGTGTGTGGCCTCGGCTCGGTACATTCGGTTCATCATTTGGTTCATTATCTCTATCCCACCCTCCTATTCTTTATCATTATTTTATTCCCTGTCCTTCCCCTTGCCTGTTTACCCTCAGGACACTCACTATTTGTTGTCACTCAGCAGTGGCACTATTGTTTTATGTTCAGGCCACTCCCATTGTTCTATTCTCACTCACTCTTTTGTCCTCGGCCATACTTCATTGTTCTATTGTTGTCCACATTCTTTGTTCTATTCTTGATCATTGTGGACAATACCTCCACATGATTCTTCATACCTTATTGTTCTCCATTCCTTGTGCCACTCTGTTCCACATCTCACTTATTAGCCTATATAAGTAGCCAATGTATGTAGATGGTTCTTTGTTCTGGAAATCAACTAGGTTTACGCCTTCTTGTCCTCCCCTCTTCTGTCCCAAGTCCTTTCCCTGGGCCAACACTCTTGGCACTCTCCCAGGTATCCCTCTGTCCTAAATCGGTGGCATGCATGGGAAGTAGGGCACAACGCACGAGCACGTTGAAGCCATGCCACTATTCCCAGCCTGCAGGACTTGGCCACTCCTCGGCATTCCCGGAGCCTGACACACAGCCTAGCCAAAAACTTGTTGAACCCTCGACCAGGCAAGCTGTTCCCATGCCCCCTAGAACATCATCGGCCCTCATCCCCCCAATGCCACCTCCTGGGTGCACACCGATGGATGTTGACACAACCAGGTGGCGGTATCCTTTGCCACTCACATGCTGACGATGTGGCAAGGCCAGCCACTTTGCCCAAGACTGCCCTCAGGCATATGATGTGTGTTTCATGATGGCAGAAGAGTGTAAAGAGATGCTAGAGTACTGGATGGTCTCTGCAGACCTTCGAGATACCGATGAGGCCAGAGAGGTTGAAGATGTGGATTCAAGGGATTTTGCCCAAGGCAGTGAGTGAAGGATGTGCCCTCGCTGCCCTTGTGTAATTGCTTTGCTGCTCTGTCCATGGACTCTGCTACAGAGAATACAACCCTGTATTCAGACGATGATGCCTCAGCCATAAGTGATACAGACACTCCCAAGCCGACTCCACCGAAATAACTATTCCCCCTCCCTAGGTTAAAACATTGGGAATGCAGTCTCCCCAAACAATATGTAGTGGCTTCCACCCCCTTGCCGAATTTGTTAAACCTCAAAGTAGAGATCCAGACTACCGACACCGCCGAGGTTAAGAGGGTAACCACCCTACTAGACAGCAGGGCCACAGGACTGTTCATAGACCAAAAGTTTGTGGTTGCCGAGAGATTGACCTTGAGCCTGTTGACCTGACCCACACCAGTGTACAATGTCGACGGTACCCCAAATGAGGGAGGAGCAATCTGACACGTTGTCAATGTGATCTTATGCTATCAAGACCACTTGGAATGGGCCATGTTTGCTGTGACTAATCTGGGGAAGCACAAGATGATTTTTGGCTATCTCTGGCTTTGCAATCATAACCCTGAAGTCAACTGGCATACGCAAGAGGTTACGCTAAGCCAGTGCTCTGCCCAATGCCACACCTGCTGGGTTAAGTTACAGAAAGAATGTCGAGAGGAAATGGCAGTTCAGACTCTCCAGACCGGCCCCTTGCCAGGCATGACAACTGATGAGTTGGAAGACTGTGAAAGTATTGACGACGGTGTGCCCTTCCTTGAACCAGGTGATCGCCTTTTCACAACCATAGCCCTCCCGAATGTTCCGATTGCCACTATTGCAGCTGCCACAACTGTGCAGCAACTGGCCAAATGGGCGCTCTGGAGCACTCCCCCCAAAGAGAAAGGGATGATCCCACCCTATCTCCAAGACTTTAATGAGCTCTTTGAGAAGGAGTCCTTTAATTCCCTCCCCGAGCAGAGAACATGGGACCATACTATTGAACTGGAACCTGGAATGAAACTCTCGGCTTGCAAACTGTACCCCCTCTCTCCAAGCAAACAGCAAGAACTGGATGAGTTCTTATAAGAGAACCTCCGTACAGGGTGTATCCACCCCTCAAAAACCCCCATGGGAAGCCCCGTGTTCTTTATCAAGAAAAAAGATGGCTCCCTCCGACTGGTCCAGGACTATTGGGTACTCAATGTGACGAAAGTGAAGAACCAGTATCCCCTCCCCATCATCTCAGAGCTGATTGCGCAACTTCAGGGGGCCAAGTACTTCACCAAGCTGGATGTGCAATGGGGGTTCAACAATGTGCGGATCAAGGAACCAGACAAGTGGAAGGTGGTGTTCCACACAAACCGAGGACTGTTCGAGCCCCTTGTCATGTTCTTTGGCCTCACTAACAGTCCTGCAACATTCCAGACCATGATGAACGACATCTTTCAGGACCTCTTGATGGAGGGACACATGTGTGTATACCTGGACAACATCCTCATCTTCACTGAGACTCTCGAAGAGCATCAATGGGTCATCTGGGAGGTCCTTGAATGACTAAGGGCACAAACTCTACCTTCGGCTGGAGAAGTGCGAGTTTGATGAGGATCGAGTACTTGGGCCTCATTATATCTCATGGCAAGGTGGAGATGGACCCTGTCAAGGTAGAAGGGGTTATGGGTTGGTTGACTCTGTCAAACCAAAAAGAGGTACAGGTCTTCCTTAGCTTTGCCAACTTCGATCGGAGGTTCATCGAGAAGTTCTTGCACCATGCCAGGCCATTGTTCGAACTCATGAACAAGGATGCAAAGTGGAAGTGGGGAGACAAGGAATGGACAGCTGTAAAGTACACGTACCGAGGTTCCAGTTATTTGGCAGTGCCGACCAAGCAGCCATTCTACGTCCACATACATGTGTCCACGCCACATGGACATCACTTGGTATGCCGTTCTAGGCTCGGCACATTCTGCCACACCATTTGCCCATTCCTCGATCCACTTCACTTCAGGACTTCCTGTCCTGGTATTATCCTTGGTCATGACTCCATTGTTTTATACTTGGCCACTCCTTATTGTCCTATCTTGAGTCACGATTCTATTATCCTATCCTTTATTGTTCTCTCCCTGTTTTGCATTCCTTGTTCTTGTTACGACCCATGTCCCCAACAAACCCATACCAACCCCCACAACCACCTACCCCATTTCCGAAACCTCCCCAACCACCGGAGGACGAACAATCACTTTCCGTGGTTCCCATCCTGTAACGTCTGAGCCCCCGATAGTCCGATCCCGATTCCTGTGACCAAAGTTCCCCATCTGGATAACCAACACGCCAGTCTATCGCATACCTTACTCCCTTATTCTTCTTTCCTATTGACCCCTTGTACTTCCTTTCTCCTTGTTTTATGACCAGCAAAGATAGTACAAGGACAGTTGCATGTATATAGTCTCCCAGTCGACTGGACTGTTCGCTAGTACGAATATCGATTTAGTCTTCCACCAGTTTCCGATTCATTTCTGGTAAACTCCCGTTTCCTTTCCGAAATTAGGGACAGACGATCGAGGAGGGCGCAACGCATAAGTTGAAGCCAAGTCCCTTCAACCTCGAACACCTCAGTGACCTATCAAGTCCACGTACCGAGACCCATCCGCCGGCAGTGCCGACCGAGCAATCATCCTATATCCATGACCAAGCACCCGCGTTGCCTGCATAACACTTGGTGCGCCGGTCCCGACTCGGCACATTCGCCATCCACACTCCTCGGTTCGTTTCACCTCGGGACTTCATATCCTTGTATTATCCTCGGACAAAACCCCATTGTTTTATACTCGGCCACTCCCTATTGTCCCATCTTGAGTCATGACCCTATTGTTCCGTCTTTTATTGTTCTATCCCCGCTTTGCATTCCTTGTTCTAATTTTATTCGTTGTGGACAATAACCACATGCTCTGCATACCTTGTTGTCCCACATTCCTTATTCCACATGTCACTTCTTAACCTATATAAGTAGGACATGGATGTACATATTTCCTCATTCTGGGTATCCACTAGGCTTAGGCCCTTCTACCTTCTTCTCCTCTGTTAAGTCCTCGACTCAGGCCGGCATCCTCAGCATCCCCTAGAGTATCTGTCTGTCGCAAATACAGTGGCACGCACGGCAAGTAGGGC
>QLPI01021504.1:0-12917 GCA_003314275.1 Chroogomphus rutilus
GGTGCTGATAGATCTACTAGCCATGTGTATGGTTTTGTTTCGACTCCAAGGTCATAGTAAGTGTTTGCCATTGGTAGTCGGACTCGGATCGGTAGATAACAGGATGTATTCGCCTTGTATGGTGTGAGGTCGGTAGGAATAGATGAGTCCTTGGATGTTCTTGAATCTTGTGTGATAAACCTATGGGGTGTGAGGTTGAATTGGGGATATGAAGTTGGTTATCTGTGGAGCCCTGTAATGATATATCCTTGGTCTGCAACCAAGCAATATAATCTGTAACGCTAGCTTGGGCTAAAGCCCTTTGAGACCGATGAGACTCTTAATCTATTAGTTAGAATATATGTTGGGTTGAGGCCTCGGTTGATAGAGGAATGGATGGGACTGAAAGGTTATATTTTCGTTATCCTATCTACTTAGGTTTTATACATAAATTGGTCGTACTGCGATAATAGAACATTTTCCTAATATGGGAATGGCATTATCAATCCAGATGCAGGGTCGGCGCCCTATCTTTTGATCATTCCTCCACGTCATCGGCCGCGCGATCCATTGAATTGTGCTATACACCTAAATCTTCATCGTTGATGGTGAGTGCCTATACCTGGATCCTATCCTGATCGGAAGCCTTTCTAATTTCTCGTCATCTTTTCCTTGAATACTGGGTATATGCGTTCCGATGTGGCCGTATGTCGTTCTCCATTGCGTAAGTCCGTTCTTCTCTACTCACTCCTTCTACCCCTCGTCACAACAGATGGTGGTGACGATACTGGGCTAAAGCTAAAGCTATGCTGGCCGTACGACGGGTTCAAGACCTGAATGCGTTTGCTCTCGACCTGGGCACACGCTGTGTTCGGTCCTCCCGACTCATGACTGGTTCCGCGGGCTCTGTGGATGGTAAGGCGGTTTGCCTCGATGGCTCCGCCTCGACGATGTCAGTTACGGTCGGCTCTCTTATAGGTATGTGCTCGACCGTCTCGATTGCGCGTGGCAGTATGGCGCCTCGCTCGTTTAGCAACGGGTAAGTTGTTCTGCTATTCTCCCTTGAGTTTTTGCCGACTTTATTTTCCATCCCCTCTGTGTAACCCGACTCCATTTGCGACCTTTCTCTCTTTATCATCCCGTGTCTCGTTTGCGCCAATGCGCCGATCGGCGGTCCCTTGTTTTGGACATGCGCCGCATCGTTTCGTACGTTCGCTCGATCCGCGTCCGGCCCTTTCACTGCGGTACGCGGCCCCTCTTCCTCGCGGCTCCTTGGCGGCTTCAACGGCTCGCCGTCCGCTATCTCCTCTCTCGCTGCTGATATACACTCTGCTCCTGACTGTTCTTCTCGCATCGTCTGCGTGGCCGTGGCTCGCGTCGATGGATCCATTGGTGGTAACGGTAAGCCTTCCAGATCGTTGTCTGGGGCATAATTCTGGGTCTGCATGGCCTCGTCCTGGGTAAGCGCAGGATCTTCGTCTGGCTTCCTCGACGGGTCTTCGAATCTGGTGCGTTGCACTTCCTGTATCGGTTTTTCTGTCATATTGCTCACTGTTGGTGGCGTCTCGGGCTCCACAGGGAAATCTTCTGTGCCTGTGTGTCGCGTCGTATCGTTGGTCTATGTCTCTGCATCCGTATGCTCCATCGGCAACGGGTAAGTTCCTTGTTTCTTCTCATCCACCCTTTCACTGACGCTCTTTTCCATTGCCTCCATAAAATCTCCTCCAACTTCATCTTTCTCTTTTCTCTCTCTGTCCTCCCTTTCCTCTCTCTCTCATTGTCTCATGGTTTCATTCCGGTCTCCTATATCTCTGGTTCCGGGTGTGATCTGTAATCAAATATGGCATAATGCCTTCATATCCGGGCCCTGGTAAGGTGCCGACGCCATTCGCGCGGTAAGTCCTTCCTCTGTTAACCGGTGTCGATCCTGTGCTGACGATTTCATTCATTTCTTTTCCTTTTATTGCATTCTTTCGGGTGGTCAGAGGTGTTGGCACTTGCCCCATTCTTTCAGGTGGTCAGAGGTGTTTAGCACTTGCCCCATTCTTTCAGGCAGTCAGAGGTGTTGGCACTTGCCCCCAATGTATGGTAGGTCAGAGGTGTTGGCACTTGCCCCTGTTACTGTAGGATAGTTACAGTTGTGATGTTCCTTGTGGGGTGTGAGGTTGTTTGGAATATGATGATTTTTTATTTTTATTTTTTTGAACCTTGTGTGATAAAACTTTAATGTGAATGGAAAGAAAAAGTTGAATCTGATCTGCAAGTGCTAGTCAAGGCTAGAGGCCTTGAGACTTTTAATCTCTTGAATGATGTGACTACAGATATTTGATTATAGATAGAGGTCAAAGAAAATAAGGGAAAAAGTTTTGGGGAAAATTAATTTGTTATTTTATTATTCTAATACATTCTTTATTATATAGTAAATTCAACTGTGCACGTCCCTTCCCGGAGACGCGTTGGTATTGACGCGTCAATTGCGACGCGCATGTGACCATCCGTGTGACGTAGTTACGATGCGCGCGTGACACATGTATGAAAATGATACAGCGGCTGGTTCCAACAGCTAGCCTGGTCAGGTCTGATGAGGAAGATATCGACTTTGGCAGAATTTCTGGGGTATTGTAGGGACTGAGTGTAAATACACAGGTCGAATATTCAGGCTGTTTTCCAATGGAACAACTAGCTGTCAAGTTTCATCACCTGATCGTCTTTTCAGATGGGTGTTGGTAGAGCCCAAATTGGCGCGATCAATAAACGATACACAACGCACGTCATACGACAAGGGATAGCATGTCACTTATTTCTCACTACTAACCTGACCCAATATGGTATCAGTATTCTTACACATCCCAACCCGATCCAGGGGAACCAAGTTGATATCGGTAATCATGCCCCATCGGTCGCGCCATCCTGATCACCAACTTTTATTTAGTAGCCGCCGGTACCTTGAGTATCGTGAGTTGAACCAGTCAATCCTGATGGCCAAATTCCATTTAGCAGCTGCCCACCTTTTGACCTGATCCAAGGTGATACTAAATCTCACTCAATTAACGACGCAATCTTGATCGCCAAGTAATGCTTCACGTGTGGCGGTGCCGATCAAATCCTATTATGACTCGATCCGAGTACTTTATGTTGATATCGGTGATCTTGGCACGACCCTGATCGCCAAATGCAATTTAGTTAACCGCACGCCTTCCGACCCGATCCGGTGGAACTCTTATGTGGACAGGTAATCTGACTAATCAATGCAGGGACCCTGAAATGTGTGTGCGGCTTCTATAAATAACTAGGCGATCAAGGTCGCACAAGCAATTAAAGATTCCCGGGTCGGCCCGGATCAGGTCGGCATGTGTGCAGTTTCTATTTATAACTAGGCAAGAACCATGTGGCATATCGGATCAGCTCATATACAATCCGACCGGCCTAGCTCAATTTGATATCGGGAATCTTACTCTATCAGTAGCGTGGCATTGATCGCCAAGTGATATATGAAAACCATGTGAACGTTTCGGATCAACGCCTATTCATTTGACCTAGGTGATGGTCGCCACGTCACATATATACCCGAGCCCAATCCTGTCTACTCTAATCTCATATGCGTGATGCTGGAAACCAGGACTTCCGGTGTATCCCTTGTTGCTTTAAGGTAGGAGCCGGATAGTCAGCTCGAGTCACTCGATGATTGCGAGCCTCTTCATCGTTAACTTCCACTGAAAAATGAAGTGATATCAATAAGGAATTAGAACTTTGATTGTGGTGTTCTTTGGCTTTTGGTTTAGTCAACCGAAAAACCAACCAAGTGTACATCGACACATCAGGAAGGTAATTTCAAGGAAGACTCATGTCGTACAGGTCTGTTAGTGAAATACACAATCGACGCTTGAGTTCCGTTGGATATTATCAAGGTGGCAGGCCATTCTATTGCAGAAACACACTTGTGCATGATAAATAACCACAATTTCTGAGCTACTTTGCTTACTCTGTCATGTGCAGGAATATGTGATCCTCGCAGCAGATTACTTGGCTGGGTCCCCAGCATCTAAAAAAACCTTGTAAGTACATAGCAGATTGAGCAATACTTGGTTGGACCAGAGTTGATCTAGTATATTGACCGGTTGCCCCAAGATCATTTGCTGTAAAGAGATATATACTCATTAAACCACGCATGAGAATCTAATCAATATACGGTGCAAGATCGAGGGCAGTAGAAACAGCTCTATGCGGTGGTAGCTACAATGTGGAATTCCATCCTCGACAAAGGAAGTCTCTTTCATGAACCAAACTGTATTGTTCTGGGCACAATTCAATCAGTAAACCTTGGGCCGGCTATTCACTTATATATCAACATTGTTCTCGATAGGAATGTCCTAAAAAAAAACAGGGAGGAATAGCTATCTACCACATGGTGGCAATGTTCCCGCTCTTAATGATTCTAGCCCTTCCTTCAATATGCTGGAGTGTCCTAGTAATTTCTTAGTGCGTGCGACCCTAAGTGGTAATAATATGGACCTTGGTGCCTGAGGGTGTTCCAAAATGAATCACAATGACCATCTTGTGAATGGTTGGTAAGAAGTTATTTGCATGCAGACGGATGGAGCTGAAGATGCAGTCCCGAGACTGCTTCACAGCAGTGCCCGCATTGCTCTGACATGTTGTGATTGTCAGGACAGAGTTTCATGCTAGTAACTGGAGTCCAATCCGATCACCAATGCACTATGCAATGGCAGGATTCAAATTATCAATGTTATGGGCCAAAGAAAGACATATTACAACTAATTAACAGTATTTTAGTATTTCATCCTTAATACATGGGCACCATCAGTGGGATTCGACCCAGAGTCTATGAAAGACTCAGAGATACAAGGACAGATGCCATGTGATGCAGTATACATGAAACAGAGAGACTCTCCTTGCCATAGAACTGCTCAATATCTGAACCAGATGTTGAGCCACACTTTGCGAGGTAGGTCTTGTTGGTTGAAGATGACTGTACTAGCAACTTGATGCCTGAGAGTGGAGAAGATTTAGTATTGGGTTCAATATGATGGAGTGTGGCTAGGAGTATTGGGGGTTAAGAACCTGGTGGTACTAGATTATGCATTATATGTTGCCCCACAGAATGAGGTGAGATGCCAATGGTGTTACTGTGAGGTCACTTGCTTGCAGGATATGAATCATTCTAGTAATCTTAATGTTTTTTTATCAAGTTCAAAATTTGATGAGAAACTCAACTTGAAGAATATGTTTTACTGTAAAGCCTAATACAATTTCAAGATCAAATATAATTGTAAACAAGACAGCATTCTTTATCAATTGGAAAAGGCTGATATGTATCATATAATTGAAAGTTTTAAACAGACTATTAGAAATAAATAAAAAATTGAAATAGTTCTGATTCCTGGATGAAATTTGGACTTTTGGCTGTTACTGTCCAAGAATTATAATAGATTAGTTATAATTTGAATCTCATTTCAATTATTAAGAAAACTGTGCTCTGCCATGATGGCGGATGGTTTCCAACATGCCTTAATTCATCCCATGCACATGTCCATCTTAATCACTGGTTTAATAAGTGCTAGACCTCAATGGCTTGGTCCTAGTGAGGGGGTACTGTTATAGTCCATGCCTCAGGTCGATCTATAATCTATCTGGCCAATGGCCTGCATATCCTGTCCACTCATGATCTATCATGCTCAGTCAATGCCACTGAGGAACCAAGCACTTCCTATCCTACCACAGTCCTGCAATCCCATCCCCCCTGCAATCCTAGGATGTGCAACCTTGTGGTCCCTCACCAAGTGTTCCTGAGGTTCCTAACAGTTCATCCCCTTGTTCTTTTCAATCTTGTATTTCAGTCTCCTTGTATGTCCCATCCTTGTTCTTTGTCCAGACATTTAGTAGAATTGCAAGGGGCTTCCACATGTATATAAACTTCCAGTTAACTGGACTGTTTGCTAGTTTGAATATCGACTTAGTCTTCCCACTGTACTCGCATTGTCTGCAATTCTAAAATAAGGGATACAGGATTGAGGAGGGCATAACACACAAGTTGAAGCAAAATCCCTATGACTGTGAATACCCAACAATGACTATTGCCTAGTTGCCATTGCGAGTTGACTGCCCACCCTTAAGCATCTGGGTGCTTCTTCATCCATCAGTCTGCCTTCCATCCTCCATCTTCTGCCCTACAATACTATAGAAAATATTTGCACTCTCTTATCAATTTCTAATTCAAAAAATCATTTATACCTTTGATATTAGATAAGCCAAACCAATCAAAGCTAGGCTCTGGACTTGGTTAAGGAGAGTACCAAGTCTAAGCCACTTAAAGGTCAACTCTAAACAGATTTAGAGGAAATACATGCTTTTCTTTGTATATTTTCCCTTTTACCAAGATTCCCTTTCTCATGAATCTGTCTCCTTTTTCTATTCATTTTACAAAAGTCTATGGTATGCAGGTTATCTATATATAACATTTGAACATATGAGGAGTTTTAAACTCAGACCACTACCTGCGACAAATAGGGGCAAATTATTGTTCTTTCAGCTACCTCCATATGCCTTTCAAAGTTCAAGTTTCAATTATGATAGGTATCCTGACACCCATAGCTGTCTAAATCACCTATTCAAATCCTACATTCTAGGGAGTGTCCACATTGAATAGTGAGTCATTTTCACTGATTTTGGTCATCTTAATGGTTATACAATTGCTATAATACAGATTACAACTTGCCTGAAGATTGAAATGATTATTCCTGCTAATATGCATTATTTTCTCTGTGTCTCCTGGCAGAGGGGGGGTCAGAAACTTGTCCACTGTTAAACTCTGGTATGAACCATTTTATCTTTCAGGTTAATGTGCCACACCATTTTCTCTTCACAGACTCCGATTCGCCAGGGATTCCGTACGCTTAGCATCTTGAGCGAAAATCTTGAGCTAGCATCTTCAGCCCTCATATGATTCCATCCCGTACCACACACAACCCCATTACTATCGGTCCTAGTTCTCTTGAGCTAAAAATGGTAAGTCATCATTATTCACGATGTTGGGTGCTACCACTTTTCTCGCACGCTTAACACCGTGACGCTGCAATTTGCCAAGTGGCATTTAAACACACTCGTGCTGTTCTAAAGCCAAGGCCGTGTATTGGAATGCTAAAAAAAGTGCAAGAAAAGTACAGGATTATTCATACATCTTGCTAATTTTTTTTTTTTTTACATTACAGTCCTTAGCCGCATCTTGTTTGGGGGTAAGTCGAACCGCTGGCACTGTTTGCACTTGTTTGTTTCGTTCTGTGTTGCTTTTTCCTGACTCGATTTTGGTTACGCGCTTATATTTCCCCAAAAGCCATCTCTGCAGCGAGTAACCAAGTTTGACCCACTCAAGGGGATGTCTGTATCAGACCCGTTGAGACTTGGGTATCATGTGGTTCGCCACTTCTATCCGATCGACCCAGAAACGTCTGCGCAACAGCAAACTGCGGTTTACCCAAAGAATCCCTTTGTTGGTCCTATACTTCCCCCGCCCTCCCAACCAATTCGGGATACGCAACCTAAAAGGAACAAGAAGAGAAACATCCGTGACTTTGATGATTCCGAATTTGAGTACTCAGGTAGACGTAAGGTGCGTTTTTGCGATTTACGTGATGGCGGGCACATCAGGATTGACAGACAATTTGGACCACAAGACTGGGAGTCATTTCCAGAGAACAAAGCGCTCGGTTTGCCACCAGGATGAGCCCTCGAAAGAACTCACTGAAACGCCTACTATTCGTCTTGGACCTCGACGCCTGCGACCGATGCCCTATGTCGAACTGCCAAAGCGTAATTCTATCGACCTTACCTTGTACCGCCCGATCTCTCTCTCCTCAGCAGATTCCCAGGTACTCTTCGGGCCGGGAGGTCACTATACTCGAGCTCGCAGTTCCTCTCAGAAGTCGTTCGGAGAACCAGCTCTCTCGTCCCAATCCCCTGACCCACCTACTGCCTCTGAGTACCAGGAACCAGGAGATCCTATTCCGATTGAAGCAAAGCAGACATTGCCCAAAGAAAAGAAGGCGAAAAGTGATATAAATGTCAAGAACGTAGAGGTCCCTGATATTGACGAAGCAACGACGTGTCATCAATGCAGGCGGAAGACCACGAAAGAAAAGATGCATTGCCGCAAAGTTCGACCTAATGGTAGCGTGTGTCCCTATCTCTTTTGCTATACCTGCATAGATGTCCGGTGCGTAGTGTTTCATTTGCGTGCGATGACGACAGCCTCCCCCTAACCAGTGGTGAATAGATACGGCGAAACTTTCGATTCTTTCCATCCGGCCTGGCACTGTCCGCGATGCCGCGGTACCTGCAACTGTTCAACCTGTCTCCGCAAGGCCGGATTGGGATTCGTTCTGGACGAACCCTTGACCGCGCAGTTCAATGGCGCTCAAGGCGGTGTCAATGTGTTGACTCAGGGAAAGAAAAATATTCGAGGCGGAATAGTGAGGACAGGCGACCAAAATCAAGTGAGCATTAGGCAATGGCTCGCGCGGAAAGGCATTCTACTCGGCACCAAGGAATGGATAAGCGAACGATGTCGTCAGGGCGTTAGATACGTGGTCGGAAAAAGTCCTGTCCCGTCGCCATACATGGAAGCCCGACTCAACCCCACCATCGCAGCCTGCACCGAGTACTTCGAAGACCATGATGAGAATCCATCTAATGAGAAGACGCTAAGTGAAGTTGAGGAAGGATGATGTCATCTGAACATCCCACCCTCGACCATAGCGATGAACCAGCATTTTCTTCAGCGCCTCCGAGTCCAGTTGAGGACCTCCCTGGACTAAGTCGTGCCGTAACGCATGGTCTTCGGCTTATTGTGGGTAAACCACTCCCGAAGAAGGTTGGAAAGAAAAGGCAGCTTAAGCCCGCAAAGTTGAAGAAACCGAAGGCTACGAAATCTAAGAGAACTGATTACGTGGACTTATCGGACTTATCAGACTCCGAGTATGAGCCCACAGGACGGAAAATCCGAACGCCTATACGGAAGGGAGGCTACAATCCACCTGATGCTGACATGGAGATGCACGACGAGGGCAATGATGAGTACGAAGTAGACGTTTCACGAGCTTCGTCGCCGCCCTCGGGTGCCTACCAAACACATCTGGGTGAAGAGACGTTCACGCCCCCGCCCGCTGAGCCTGTTCTGGTGCCCGCTGAGCCTGTTTTGGTGCCAACTGAGTATTATGCACCATCCAAGCTGGGTTCGACGATGTCCAATGGTTCACACCCACACTTTGGACACACGCACGTTGGACACACGCCCACTGGAGACACACACTTCGGACACACTTATTGGTCATTCAACGCCGTTAACCCGTAACTGTTGATCCGCGTGAGCTGAGACATGAACCCGGCAGCAGTGTTGGTCCTGAATCCTCCGCATTGTTGATGTCAAGGCCTTTGTATTCCAATACTGAGGAACATCCCTTCCCATAACTTTCACCGGGCGACGCATATGGTGCTGGACCGTCAACTACACTGTCTCCTCCTTTGATCATTAGGGCTCGCGTTCCACAGTATTCTTCGGGATCAAGTCCTTTTTCCGCTCATCAGTATTCTTCAGGATCAACCTCGCTTTCCGCTGAACAGTATTCTTCAGGAGCAACCTCCTTTTCCGCTGAACACTATTCTTTGTCTTCTGGATCAGCCTCTCTTTCCGCTGAACAGTATTCTTCTGGCTCGACTTCCTTCTCCAATCCGCACGCAACGGATGATTACCTGAACCTCTTTCATCATCCTCGTGATGCTGGTGCTTATACACCTCATCATCTGGGGGCTTTTACGTTGTTGGATGAGAGATGGGGGACCCCGGGGATTTTTGAGTCGTCATTTACCAATGGAGAGATTGACATGTCGCCACCGCCACTTCATGTGGAAGGGATTGCCCGATCTTGAATATCTTTTCTTGTCGCCATTTACGTGGAAGGGATTGCCTCGCTCCTGGATATTTTCTTGTCGCCACTTTACGTGGAAAGGATTGCCTCGCTCCTGGATATTTTCTTGTCGCCACTTCACGTGGAAAGGATTCCCGGTTTCTGAATATTTTCTTGGTGTATCTCACGTTGAAGGGATCGCCCTTTCGTGAAGATTTTCTTGTCTTATCTAACGGATCTCTTTTTTCAGTGACATTGTTTCTAGCTTAGATTAACTTTGCATCTTTTCATTTTTCATTTCTCTTTGTTTTTTTGCTTTGATAATCATTTTTTATTATTTCTACATTGTTCATTTGTATATACTCCCACTTCTCCATCTTCTTGAATTTCCATCTTCTTGCTTCTTGCTCTTCAGAACTTACCAACCAAGTCAACGTGCACACACTTGACAGATGTGTAGCTGCAAATTCAGAGTTTAGTAAGAACGCCGTACCGTGAGTTGACTGGTAACAGCTCACTTGTGTAACGCATATTCGCCCAATTCGCGATTAATGCCTGATTGCTTCGTTCCTGATTATTTTCGTGTCGCCACTTCACGTGGAAAGGATTGCCCGTTTCTGGATATTTTCTTGGTGTATCTCACGTAGAAGGGATTGCCCTTTTCGTGAAGATTTTCTTGTCGTATCTAACGGATCTCTTTTTTTTTTAGTGACATCGTTTCTAGCTAGATTAACTTTGCATTTTTTCATTTTCTCTTTTTTTTTCGCTTCCCTAATCATTTTATTTTATTTCTACATTGTTCATTGTATGTTCATTGTATATATTCCCGCCTCTCCGTCTTCTTGAATTTCCATCTTCTCGAGAACACAGCAGCCGCGAGGCCGTATACCGTGTCATTAGCCACCTTGATAATGTCTGCATGTAATGTGTGATGAAAGGGTTGTTGATGAGCCACGTATAACAACAAATTACAAGGATTACACAGAGTTCAAAGTTTTTTTACGTACCCTCCTCGTCTTTCAATTTAACAAGAACTCCGACCGGTCCGAATATCTCTTCACGAACGATCCTCATGTCGGGAGAAGTGTTGGTGAAGATGGTGGGTTCGATGAAGTATCCCTCGGTTCCGTGACGTTTGCCACCGATGATGGTTTGAGTGCCTGCCTTTATACCATCCTCGATGTATCCCATGATGTGCTGGAAATGAAGAATGAAGAATGAAAAATGAGAAATGAAAAGCAACACCCCATCAATCACCACGATGCGATAGGGATCGAAGTGTGCGATGAATAACGTACGTCGAACTGTATTTGTGACACCTGAGGCCCTTGAGCGGTACCATGCTCAAGGGGATGACCGAGCTGAAGCTTCTTAATGTGGGCAACGAACTTCTCCGCAAATGTGTCATAGATGGATTCTTGTACATAGATCCTGGAGCGAGCACAGCAAGTTTGACCGTGGTTGAAGCTGTACCGAGTAAGGGGGGGCAAATCAGAAGCGCGGTCACAGAAAAAGAAGAAAGAAGACGAGACGACGACGAGGACCCCGACTTACTAAATTCCATGACTTGCCCATCGTATGACTTGATCGATATCAGAGTCATCGAAGATGATATTCGGGATTTTACCGCCTAATTCAAGGGTCACGTTTTTCAGGTTTGAAGCGGCAGCCTGACGCATGATCTCGCGGCCAACAAGGGTGCTGCCTGTAAAGGCGACCTTCTCGATGGCTGGATGCGAAGAGTGTTGGAGACGACGACGTTGCAGTGTGACAAACCGTGTCACCCCGCATACATACTTATTATTTGCCGCAAATAGGTTTTGCGCAGTCACAAAGGAATCCTTTTTATTCCCTTCTTTTAGATAGTCAATTGTTCTGAAATACTATATAAGTAGCTACATCGATTCACATCTTCCTCAGTTGTTTGACGTTCAAACGCTGAGGTAAGATATTTAACTAGTTATTTGGTATTAGTTTGCTTACCTGTACGCTCCTGTAGATTGTCCGTACAGGTAAATTATATACTTAGTTGTTTGACGTTCAAACGCTGAGATTGTCCGTACAGTCATATAATTCTTACAGGTTATTGGGCTCCCCGCTCCCTACTCCAAATAAGCACGCCTCGCTCCAATGTCCACCACAGCATTCACCACTACCGATCTCCTCCCTTCCTCGGTTCCTAAACTTATGCCGACTGGCTTGAACTGGACTGCCTTTGCTATGCGTTTCCAGGATGCCATCGAGGCTAAAGGACTGTGGGGATATTTTGACGGCACTGCTGTTTGCCCTGTTCTCAGTAAACCTCCAAAACCTGATGAAGAGTTGGCACTCACACAGTGGATAAAGGAAGACCGCACTGCCAAGGCGCTCCTCACGCATCGTATCCCTGACTCGACCCTGATTCGAATTCATGGAAAGACATCCCTGAAAGACCGGTGGGACCTCATCATGAAAGAGTTCTCTTCGAAGGGTGCTTTTGCACAAGCAGACTTGCGTACCCAATTCATGGAGTCCAAGTGCCCTGACAAAGGAAATGTACGCGAATTCCTGGATGAGTTACGCGTAAAGAAGGAAGAGCTGGCCACTTACGGTGTTGTCATTGATGAAAAAGATTACCGTTCCACCATCATCAAATCTCTACCGCCTCACCTCTCTGCCTTCGCTTCAAACCTGCTCGCCGGTGCGAGATTATACAGCTCCACAAAGACTATCGACCCCGATGAGCTGATCTCGCTGGTTTCTGAAGAATACGAGCGTCATGTAGCACAGAGATTGCGCCGTACTGGTGGCAACATGTCAAAAGGAAATGACAAAGACGAAGCAATGTCTGTCTTACCTAAATGGAAAGGCAAACGCCCTGAGCGAATGCCACGCGGTGTATGCTGGAACTGCGGTGACAAAGGACACTATAAAGACAAGTGTCCCAAACCTGCCAAGATGTCAGCAAATAAAAGCAGACCCCAGAATAATAGTGGCACTGCAAACATTGCTGTTGCATCCGACCTTGAATCTGATATG
>QLPI01021515.1:0-10151 GCA_003314275.1 Chroogomphus rutilus
GGGCCCAGGCTTCTAGATCGGCCAAAATCTGCACACGGGTGTTTTCCATGCATCCGTGAGGTTGGTCATCTTCGGTGCCGTACCGTGTGTCATAGGATGCGTTCTTGGCAGGTTTGAGTAACGCTAAAAGATGCAGAAAAATATCTACCCTGTCATGAGTATGGAATTAATTTTATTAAGCGGCGCTGCACTTACTGATGGTATTCTGGAACATGGTATTATGGATAACCGCATCATCCTGCATATCTATAACAGAAATATGGTCAGTGGTTGGCTCTCGATATATTGTATTCATCGTGGAAAAACTCACTGAAGGTGTTTCCTGTAACAAATATAATATCTCGGTCGACACGTAGTTAGTAAATCGACTGCAATTCAACACGTGTGCCTGTAAATAATATAGTATCTACCCAAACCGATTAATGCTAAATAACTGAGCGCGAGCTAAAAGCGGTAGCGTACCTCAGTCGACACGTAGTGAGTACATCAACTGAGGTATGGAGTACTAGTTGGCATGTACTTATAGTGAATTGGGACAATAAGGAAGTGAACAATAGATGAATTCTTTTAACATGTGAAAAGTGAAAATAAAGGACAAATGTGAAAGTATCTTATTGTATCCCCAAGCCTTTGTTTACAACACTGCCCCTGGATGAGCAGACTTTCTAGCACAAGCGGAGGGCGACACTTTGCCGTTTGTGTGCTATGTGAGTGAGTTGTTTGGTATACATATCCGTGAGATTATCTATGGACACAAGGTAGTGTACTTCAATGTCGTCATCTTCAATACATTCCCGAATATAGTGATATCTTATATCGATGTGTTTAACACGCGAGTGATCCTTAGCATTTCGGGTTAACCAGACGGCTCCAGCGTTGTCATTCCATAGGATAGCCGGCTTTGGTTGCGGGGATTCAACTTCGTCCATTGCCAAATATGTCCATAAGATTTGTTTCATTGCTCGAGTAAGTGCCATGTAATCTACTTCAGTCGTTGAAAGGGAAACTGTAGGTTGGTATTGAGTCTCCCATGCCGTTGGTCCTCTGGCCTGGATAAAAACGCGGTCCTGAGCATGACCGGCGGCTGTGAAGATCACCACCGTAGTCTGCATCAACGTGTCCTATAGGTTTGCGATCTATGAGTTTACCACCATAGGTTATCTTGTAATCGAAGGTCCCCTAGATGTAACGTAAGACTTGTGTGAGGGCGTTCCAATGTAGTCATCTGGGTTTGACGCAAATTTGCTGAGACTGGATATCATGTATGATAGGTCAGGCCGTGTTGCACTCTGAGCATACATAATAGACCCCAATACCTCATGGTAGGGCTTATCAGCCATAAAAGGCCAATCCTCTGTTGAGTGTGGTGCCATGCCTTTTGTGAGGGCTAGTCCTGGGGGTAAGGGTGTTCCTCGTGGGTTACAATTCTTCATTCCAAATCTATCTGGTACACATTCAAGGTACATGTGTTGTGAGATGATTGTGCTGGCCGCCCTATCTCTGTCAATGCAAATTCCCAAAACAAAGTTGGCATCACCCAAGTCCTTTGTCTTATACATGCATCCTAGCTCCTCCTTTGCTCGTTCTGCCTCCTCCTTTGAAGATGAAACTGCTGTTGTATCTGTTGGGTGCAAACTAGCATCTCACCCCTGAGAGACCAACCTCAATATACTGTAATATTATATTGATTTCGGTACCATTCAGTGCGCTTTTAATCTCTTAATTTTTCTCAATTTTACTTGTATTTTTACCCTCATTATTGAGGGAGTTATTCATATTCTACTATGTACACTACTTACGGGCGCTTGTCCACGCACGACGCGACTAGCGTGGCCGGCTCCCTGGACTTGGAACTGGCAGCCTGGCTCAAACCTTCGATAGGGTCAAGGGCTGGCTGCAAGGTATATGCGGGTGAGACACGACCCGCGCAAGCCTCCCTCCTCAGTTATTGACTATACTGAGGAGGTGAGTTGTATAATATTATGTACAAAGCCTCAGGGCTAATTTCTCTTTTAATTCTTTTGTAAGATAAATTAAATAGGTATATTTTCGAATATACACTCAGTTATTGACTATACTGAGGAGATAAATTAAATAGCTGCCTAAAGAATTCTTCAATCCTACTGTACTTGCTCATAATCTCATCAGTATCATCTGTATAGGTACTAGTTATCATGATATCACCATTAACATGTCTGGCTCAAACTGCAGGATCTGCTTTGGACTTGTAGTACCCTAGCTCCCCCATCTCCTTGTTCAATGCTTCTTCCCAATTGTATGTGCCATCCATCATTCCATACAATGTTTTGTTGAGACATCCTACTTTCCCATCCACCCTTGATTGCCTGTGGGTGGGAGTTCAGGTAGGCAGCTACATAGTCAACCTGCCAAGCCTTCATGTCCTTTGCTACTGCAATGGCAAGGTTCATTTGGAGTGACTCATACCTGACTATGGAGTCATAGGTTTCAAAGAAATCACCCCCTGGGATCTGTGTGAATCTTTTTGCACCCAGCTGGGCTCTGTGTGCAGCAAGATATCAATCTGCATCATACTTATTAGCAAAAGTCCAATGTGTTTTC
Organism: Chroogomphus rutilus; assembly: GCA_003314275.1. Classification (NCBI taxonomy): domain Eukaryota; kingdom Fungi; phylum Basidiomycota; class Agaricomycetes; order Boletales; family Gomphidiaceae; genus Chroogomphus; species Chroogomphus rutilus. The sequence continues at coordinate 2,581 of QLPI01021515.1, forward strand.
ACCAGGTGGACATTAGTTGGTGGATCAACAACTGTCCATACTGTCAGGCATTGGGAATGCCGACGATACCATTGGGAATCGGTCAAGTCCTGGAGGCTGATCAGGGTGGCTTGGCTTCAATGTACTCATGCGTTGTGTCTTACCTTCCATGCACGCCACTGATTTCTGACAGAAGGGGTACCTGTGAAGGTGCCGAGGGTACTGGCCTGAGGGAGGACTTCAGACGGGAGGAAAAAGAGGACAAGGAGGCCTACACCAAGTTGATATCCAGAATGAGGAACTATCTACATGCATGCGCTACTTATATAGATTAAGAAGTGAGATGTGGAATAAGGAATGGAGAACAACAAAGTATGCAGAGCATGTGGAGGCATTGTCCACAATGATTAAGAATAGAATGAAAGAATGTTAGCGAGAATATAACAATAAAAGATAGGATAATAGGAATGTGGCCAAGGATAGAACAATAGGAAATGACCGACTATAAAACAATAGGGTCATGGCTGAGGATAAAATAAGGACAGGATGTCCCGAGGTGAGGTGGGCCAAGAAATAAGAAGTAGGCAGGGTGAGATTAATGGATGATGAATGCAGAAGGAGTGGATAAGGGATGGGAATGAGGAATGTGGGTGGTAGATGTGCCGAACCAAGACCAGCATACCAGGTGACTTGCATGCAGCTTTGTCACTTGCATGTGGACATAGACTGATTGCTTGGTCAGCAATACCAAGTTACCGGACACTCAGTACATGTACTTGACACATACATTACATTCTGCCATCACAGCCAGCTCTTTGACAGTTAGGCCTCCCCAGATATTTGGATGTGTCATTGCCTCCTTGTATGAGTTGGGAAGCCAGTAGTTCTGTGGGTCTGATAAGTTGCTTGTAGGAGGAATAGTACTGGTGTAAAAGGCTTTGGCACTGTTAACATTAGCATGTGTCAGGGGATGACCTGTCTGTTTTCCTAAGCCAAGCACCAACCACCCAGCTGGTAGACTGATACAGTCTGCCGAAGCCTCGGCCCAATGGAATGACAATGGCAGGTGAGAGACACACCTATGGAGAAGAGGTCTGGGGAACAAGAACTGGGAGAACTCAACAGGCTTGTCTCTGAGGGCCAATGACCGACTGACCTTCCTATCATGTGCTGAGCTGAGAATCCAAGGCCCTGGGTCAGACTCCTAGGGTCAGGTCTGCAGGAATTTGGCAGATTGTACTACCAGAACCAAGGGAAGGGTAGCATATGATGGGGAAGCTGTGCATGGGTACAGGGTATATAGAGTGTGGAACTTGCTGGCAATGGGGCTCAGGTTTTCCTCTTAGGATTCCCCCCCATTGCTAGGTGAAGTCCCTCTCTTGTATATATACAGAGTAACTGAGACTTAGGATTCCCCCTCATTGCTAGGCTCTGTGTGATAGTCCTCACACACCACTGGGGTTACCCTTACAGCATATGCCTCTGTGTTTGTTGCCTAATCCAGTCCTGCCTGCTTTGCTTCTTCAATATTATACTCAGATGTTGGTGTTGAGATTAGAGATAGAGAGAATAAGAGAGCAGGAAGGAATTAGGAGGGTATATAAGATCAGGAGCACAAGAGAGTGCATACATGCGGGATAAGGGAGTCAGGGAATATGATTGGGCATAAAGGAGTATCACAATAAACAAAAGTAGTAATAGGACAAATGGAAAAGTACATACAACTGTAATGTGTGCATGTGTAGAAGCCCCAGATTGTGGAGCAGCAGCCTATATGCTAGGCACCCACAAAGAGGAGGAGGATACAAGGGTCAAGAGGACATGAGATGCACCCAGAATAGGGTCTTGTTGAGATACACTGAAGTTCCCTTTTATATTTCCAGTTCATATGGCTGGTATCCAACCAGATATGACTTGTTTTATGTATTACATCTTTGATGTTTTGATCTGAGTTTGAATTTAGCTTACATAATAACACAGTTTTCACTTTTGCGCTCTAACAGGTTATGGGCCCCACACTTTATCTATAGACATCTACATAACACCACCTATTGTGTTTTGTAATTATCTAGGCCCTCTATCATTGGCTAGCAACTGATCCCTGATCAGAGCAGATCAGAATAGGATGGCACAACCTTGCTGCAAATCAGGTGAACTGTTAAGAATATGCAGACCACAGATTCCAGCACCCAAGGATGACAAGAGGCCTCAGTCAACTGGCAAACTAGTCAAAGACCTGAAGTTCTGAAGTTGTTGGGGAGTAACTGGTGCCATTTGGACAATTTTTCCAACCTCTAGGACCCTTAGGACCCCCCTTAGGACACTCCTGGGCCAGTGCTTGGTATTCCACTTTGTTTTTACATCTTCTGCATTATATTCTGCCTATATCTGCTCCATTTGTGCATCACTTAAATACAAAATTAAGCGCCCATAGATGAGGCATATCAATCCATTCATTCATTCACCCACAATACACCAACCTTCACACCAACCTCACCAAAAAAAAAACCATGTCTACATCCACCTCCAATGATGATACCACCTCTCCAAAATTTCCCATGCTATCAAAAACAAATTATCATGACTGGGAATTCAATATGACCACCATGTTATACTCTAAGGGTTTGTGGATGCTTGTTAATAACAAGAAGAAGTTCCCTACAGTGTCTGCAGATCAGGAAAAGTGGGATTTGGATCAGGAGATGGCAGCAGGTCTGATTGCTTCAGCTTTAGAGGCAGGACAGTGTGTGCATGTTCAGGGAATCGAGGATGATCCAGTGAAGATGTGGAAAACCCTTCATAATGTTCATGTACAGAAACAAGCAGGCACTCATTTCAATACTTATGATGCTCTATTAAACATCATAAAAGAGCCAGATGAGACAGTCCATTCACTCATTGATGCCTTTGTCACCAAAGAAAGCAGTCATTTCTATCACTCCACCCAGTCTGCCATGCATGCAAACAAGCAGATTCCCTCCCTTCTCTCTGCCCACCTTGTCTCTAATGCCAGCTACCATTGGTGCACTGATTCAGGAGCTTCTGTGCATATGACTCCACATCAGTACTGGTTCAAGGAACTCCAACCTCACAAAGTGGCTATAGAATTGGCAGATAATAGTGTGGTGTATTGTTATGGCCCATGCCCCTAATAAACCTACATTAATCTCCACAACCACCCACACCATTTCTAGGACCTTTCCGACCGCTCAAAGCCTGAACAACTGCTTTCCAAATTCTGTTGTATTAACACGAGGTTCTGCATTCCTGAACCTCTGAAGATTCCAAAGCCAAGGTTCCACTCCTTTGTTAAACGATGCACAGGATCATCATATACCTCACTCCCTTGTTCTTCGTTCTGCATTGCCCCTTGTACTCTCTTCCCCCCCCCTTGTCTTTACTTGGCAAAATTTAGTACAAAGACTAGATACATGTATATAAGTCACCAGTTGACTGGACTATTTGCCAGTATGAATATCAACTTAATTCTGCGTTGTAGTTCCCGATTCAGTTCCGGTAACTTTCTAACTTTCCGAAATTAGAGACAGACGATTGTGGAGGGTGCAACACATAAGTTGAAGCCAAGTCCCAGCAACCTCAAACCACTCAAACCACCCTATACCGTGAACAGTCTTAGACCCCTGGCGCTTCCTGTCTTTCCGCCCCTTTCCGATTCTGACCATAAACCCATGACCTCTAGTCCCTCCACCTCCGGAGTATGAACCCCCCCTCGGAAATCATTCGGACCTCTGGAAATCCTTCTGGAAGCCTCTAACTAAGTGCCAACACGCAGATTTAACATGTATTCTGAAGGGATTGGCACAATGGTTTTCTGCCCAAAGGACAAGAAATTGACTCCCATACTTCTTTCTGATGTATTATATGTTCCCCAACTTCAAAACAACCTCCTCTTAGTCCTCTTCTTGACTGTCCATCGTGGGATTAAGGTCGAAATTGTAGAAACCATCTTGAAGTTCTATAAAATGGGCAAACTGATCCTGACTGCCACTGTCAAAGGGAGACTTGCATACCTAGATAGGGATACACTCACTCAGGATGAGGTGAACACAGCACACATTGCTGCATCAAAAACTTTGGATTTGGAGCTTTGGCACTATCATTTTGGCCACCTTGGCATTGATGCTATCAAGCGACTCATCACTCAGGACATGATAGAAGGGATGGATATTACTTCAGACACTCCATTCCCTGCAATCTGTGAAGCATGCATTCATGGGAAACAACACAGAGAACCATTCCCAAAGAAAGCTTCTTCCAGAGCCATCCAAATCCTTCAACTTCTCCACTCTGATGTTCATGGTATATTCAAAGTACCCACTCCTTGGGGATTCAAATATTGGATCACCTTCATTGATGACAAGTCTCGCCTTGTGTACATCTATCTGATGAAAACTAAAGACCAGGTACTGGACACATTCAAGCAGTACAATGCATTGGTGGAGAACCAGACTAGAAAGACCATAAAGACCCTGAGAGATGACAATGGAGGGGAATACTCTTCAAAGGAGTTTGGATCATTAACTGCCTCTTCTGGGATATTCAGACAGAAGACTGCACCAGCCACATATCAGCAGAATGGAGTTATGGAGCACTTTAATCAAACATTGGGATAATTTCCATGCTCCATGATGCAAACCTCCCTCTTACATTCTGGGGTGAAGCTGCTATGGCATTTGTTAAAGTCTACAATTCCTCACCCACTTCAGCACTCCTCCATCATACTCCTTTTAAATCCTGGCATGGTCATAAACCCTCTGTCACCCACTTCAGGGCCTTGGGCTCTACAGCATATGTGCATGTCTCCAAAGCCAAGCGACAACACCTTGAGTCACACATAACCAAATGTGTCATGATTGGCTATGCAGCTGGCACTAAGGCATGGAGACTATGGGATCCAGCAGCAAGATGAGTGATTATTAGCAATGATGTCATATTTGATGAATCTCCTCATTCTTCACCAATTCTGGCACTGTTGCAAAGCAGAAACCACCACAGAAGCTGATTGACATCTCTGATGACCCTTGTACCCACCACCAAGTGCTTGTGCCTCCCTATATTCCTGCCACCGCACATGATGATGATGCTCCTCCACCTGACCCACCACCAAGTCCTTGTCCTCAAGACTCTCCTGCCCCTTCACCATCCCCTCCACCACCTGCTCTAAGATGGTCAGAGCATATTCGTATCTCACCTCAACCTTGGTGGCTAGTCTCAAATGCTGCCCAGTATTGTAATCCTCCTCCTATTCCTTGTCAGAGGGATCCAAATCAGGGGGTGGTTGCTGAGAATGAAGAGGTGGTTGCTGAGAATGAAGCAGTGGTTTCTGAGAATGAAGCGGTGGTTGCTGAGAATGATAGGGTGGAACAGGCTGACTCTGCCATGACATTTCCTCAGCACCTACTTTATGAACTTGTCTGCCTCAGTGATGCTCCAGATCTCCCAGAACCACTCACCTATAAAGAAGCCATGTCTTGAATTGATGCACCATGGTGGAAGGAAGCATGTGGAGATTAATATCAGTTGCTGATGGACAACAATGTGTGGACTGTGATGGATCTCCCTCCTGGCAAGAAGGCCATTGGCTCCAAATGGGTTTTCAAGCTGAAAAAGCTTCCTGATGGTGCCATTGACCACTTTAAGTCCAGAGTGGTGGCCAAGGATTATTCTCAAAAGGCAGGCATTGACTTCACAGAAACATTTGCCCCTGTTGTGAGATTCAACATCCTCAGAGTGCTCCTGGCCATCACTGATGAGATTATGAGCAAGTACAGTAGGATTGAAGAATTCTTTAGGCAGCTATTTAATTTATCTCCTCAGTATAGTCAATAACTCAGTGTATATTCGAAAATATACCTATTTAATTTATCTTACAAAAGAATTAAAAGAGAAATTAGCCCTGAGGCTTTGTACATAATATTATACAACTCACCTCCTCAGTATAGTCAATAACTGAGGAGGGAGGCTTGCACGGGTCATGTCTCACCCGCATATACCTTGCAGCCAGCCCTTGACCCTATCGAAGGTTTGAGCCAGGCTGCCGGTTCCAAATCCAGGGAGCCGGCCACGCTAGTCGCGTCGTGCGTGGACAAGCGCCCGTAAGTAGCGTACATAGTAGAGTACGAATATCTCCCTCAATAATGAGGGTAAAAATACAAATAAAATTGAGAAAAATAGAGGATTCAAAGGCGCACAGAATGATACCGGAATCAATATGATAATACAATATATTGAGATTGCTCTCTCAGGGGTGAATGCAAGTTTGCACCCAACACGCCCCCTCAAGCTCAATATATGCCGAGCCTTTCGGTGAGAATCTTCACTCTGGGTCCTGGTAAACCCTTTGTGAGGATGTCTGCGAGCATTTGATCGGTTGGGAGATATTCGAATGCTATCTTCTTCCCCTCAATCGTATCTCTGATAAAGTAGAGTCGTATGTCGAAGTGTTTGGTCCTCGAATGTTGCTGATTACCGTAGGCTATAGTAATAGCTGATTGGTTGTCAGCATATATTTTAATAGGATTTTTAATGGGCTGAAAAACTTCGGTAATGAAGTTCTTGAGCCAAATAGCTTCTTTAGTGGCATGAGTCATGGCAATGAACTCTGCCTCGGTGGACGATAGTGCCACGATTGTCTGCTTCTGACAGCTCCATGAGATACTCCCGGAGTCAATTTGAAAGATATAGGCGGATATAGAGTGTCTGTGGTCTTGGGAGGCCCAGTCGGCATCTGAGTATCCCACTAGACCGTCCCGACTCTTCCCTATTACTAGTTTTTTATCTTTCATGCCTTTTAAGTATTTAAAGACTCTTTTAACTGCATTCCAATGAGCAGTTCCCAGGTTCTCTAGAAACTGTGATAGTAATGAAACAGCGAATGAAATATCTGGACGGGTAGCTACTGCTGCCCACATGAGTGAACCAATTGCCTGTCGGTAAGGAATCTTTTCCATGTTTTTCTTATCGGCTTCAGTAGTCGGGCATTGTTCTTTAGATAATTTGGAAGTTGGATCCAATGGAGTGGTATGTGTTTTGGCGTCTTGTAGGTTAAAACGGTCGAGAATCTTGTCAATATATGCTTCTTGAGAGAAGCTTATTGTTCCGGCTGTTTTATCCCGTTCGATCTTCAGATTAAGGAGCCAGTGGATTTCCCCAAGATCTTTCATCTTGAAGATGGCTTCGAGATCTTCTTTAACGCCCCGTAATACAGAGTCGTCCGTAGCTGTGATGGTAAGATCATCTACGGCAGCTCCGATAATGGCATAGTCGTTTACCCGATGTCTATAGAATACGGCAGCATCTGAGGCTGATTTTGTAAATCCAATAGAATAAAGGGCATTCGATAAACACTTATACCACTCTCTGCCCGATTGTTTGAGCCCGTATATGCATTTCTTCAGCAATAATACGTTTTCATGTTGTTCCTCAAAATATCCAGGCGGCTTGCGCATATAGATAGGTTCCTCAAGGGGTGCATTTAAATATGCAACGTCTACGTCCATTTGATGTATTGGCCAATTATTTCTAGCCGCTATTGCACATATAGTGCGTAAAGATGTCATGCGAACGACTGG
>QLPI01021522.1:0-22377 GCA_003314275.1 Chroogomphus rutilus
AGCTATTCAATGAATAGTCCAAAAGCACCAAACATTGACTCAGTTTTGTGAGTCACTGTATATGTCTATATTTGGTCTCAACAATCTCAGACTGCTACCAAACAACCCTTCCAAAATACAATAACAAGACAGATAAGCAGATGCAACATATATCCATTGAAGCCAAGTCATGTCTGCCTCAGCTCACTGGACCAAGTCAAAACATTGATACCTCCCGTTTATTAAAGATGTCTGCACACACTTTTACAGCATTATCTGAACTCCCATTCTTATCTGTGTACTCTTATTATTACGCCCCCTCATACTAGAACAATTACCTGTGCTGAATCAAGCTGGGAGACACCAACTGTACAACAACAGAAAATCCCATGTGGGATTCAACACTCCACCTTTTAATCATTTAGTCATCATTATTTAATGCTTGAAGCGTCGTTGTATGCAATTCATGATAGGCCTGAAGGGATTACCGGTTCTGATCCTGAAAATATATCGCTCGGGTTCAACAGATAGCGGCCATGTTAGCTGATGAAGTTTCCCATGTAGGCTTGACAAGTGGTGAAGGAAGGGGGTGTGATCGAAACTATTTCCGATGGGGAGCATCAAATTAATTGATTCCCAAAGCCGTTCGTCACCACTGCTTCGACAAAATCTAGCTATGATGTCAATTGAAGCCATACTTAACTAAAATTTACGTCATGACAACGAGATTTGGGGTGAAAAATTGAGCTGAAAAGGCCCAAAAATTTGGCCACATTAAAAACTCGTTGGAAAAACTTCGGAACATGTTTTTTGGACGTATTTTGACATTCTGATTCTGAATATAACATTAGTTTGGCACAAAAAATTCTCGATCGCTCAAAACCAAATTGGTTGAGTTTGCTTGTCCCGTACTGTAGTAGCCTTGTGATTGTCCTGCATGGTTAGCTTTTTGAGAGCCATCTTGATGTTGGCTCGTTTGTCCCACGAGCCAAAATTGATCTGTAACTCATTGATAAATAGCTCCAAATCACTTTTTCAGTGAGGTTCCATGTTTGGATTACCAGTCAGGTAAGGCTCGAAACATTCTAGAGCCATTCCCTTCAGATAGGAGACCATGTAGTTGACTTTCTGCCTATCATCAGGAAATGAATTGGGCCAGGTGCAGCAGAGAAAGATAAAACCTTTTAGCTTTCTTGGGTTGTTCCCATCAAAGGGTTCCAGCTCATGAATTCTGGAAGCTTGACCATCCTGTCAATGATTTTGGGTGGTTCTGCCAAGTTTGAGGATGGCATTTAAAAGGTTGTTGTTGTTGACTGTGTTTATAGGGGCCCTGGCCCTAGGAGGTGGCCTGGCTTGTAGAGCCTGCCTGGCCTGGCTCAGGGAGCTTGCCAGGCTTGTAGCAGTAAAGCTGTGGGATGAGGGGGTATGGCTTCAGGTTGAGGTGGCACAGCCACATGCTGAAAGGGTGTAGCTGCAGCTTGAGGAGGTGTGGCTATGGGGGTGTGAGGGGGTTCAGGCATATCTGCCTGCTGATTTTGTTAGGGCTGATCCTTAGTTTGGGCATCTGTATGATAGTATACTGAGCCGAGTTCATCCTCTACCAAATAAGGTTCCTGATTGCCATTATTATCCTCTACATATTCAATCTTGTTGTTGACTACCTCTTCAATACGTGACTCTTGCTTGAAGGGGGAGGCGAGACACTGTAGTTCAATTGCTGGTGAGGTATAACCTGTTACATACCATTGCAATGGTTGGTGAATACATGTAACAAGTTGCTGTTTAAATAGTGCCCACAGACTAATGCCAGATAACCTGGCATAGTGGCCTTTTGGCCCAGTTGAAAGAACACATCACTGTGGGAATTTGTTGCCTTTTACATAACCGATGAGAAGGGGTGAGGTGCTGGAGGCCTCATGCACCCTTTGTTATTGACCATAGGGGTGAGCCAATTGTCTTTGGTGCGAGCTGATGATCTAGTTCATGGGGGCATAATCATAAGAACTGAAAAGGCATGAGAAGCAGTGTGACTCTGAATATACTGTTAGGTATCGGTAATGCTGATAGTGCTGATGGGAATCAGCCAAGTCCTGCAGACCGATTGGAATGGCTAGGCTTCAACATACTCATGCAGCACCCTGGTTTTCCGTGCATGTCACTAATTTGGACAGAAGCAGGACCCAGAAGAGTGGCAAGAGTGTTGGCCTGAGTAAGGGACTTCAGACAGGAGAAGGGAACACAAGAAGATGTAAACCAAGTTGATATTCAGAGTGAAGAACTATCTACATACATTCACTACTTATATAGGTTAAGAAGCAAAATGTGGAATAAGGAATGGAGAACAATAAGGTATGCAGAGCATGTGGAGGCATTGTCCACAATGATCAAGAATAGAATAAGTAATGTGGATGAGAATAGAACAATGAAAATAATATAATAGAAATGTGGAATACAATAGAATAATAGAGAGTGACCGAATATAAAACAATAGGGTCATGGCTGAAGATAAAACAATGGTACAATGTCCCGAGGTAAAGTAGGCCGAGAAATAGGAAGTGGATGGGGTGGGATTAATGGATAATGAAGGAGGAAGAGGGGATAAGCGATAGGAATAGGGAATGTGGATGGTGAATGTGCCAAGCTGAGACCAACACTGGGATTACTTTTGGAGGCAGTTGGCAGAGCAGCTCGAAATGGTGCCAGAGGCAAGGGAGCTCAGCAATGAGGCTGAGTTTAACAGGGCTGTTGAAATGCTGATGAATGCCATATGGAACACTATCGACATCACAGTGCCATTTTCAAAGCCAGTCCCACACTCATGTAGGTGGTGGACTAGAAAGCTTTCAGAACTCAAGAAAGCAAAGAATAGGCTAAACAATCAATCATATATTCATCAAGCCATAGTGGTCACCCCTCTCATACCAAACTCAATGAGATCAATGAAAAATATAGCAAAGAAATTGGTAAAGCAAAGATACAACACTGGGAAGAGTACTTGGAAGACCTCAATGAGGGACTCCTATAGACAGCAAACAGATACCTATCCAACCCAGCCTTAGACAGTAGCAGGTCATGAATCCCTACACTGCAGGTGACAGAGCTTGGTGGCACCACATGTATGGCAGAAACCAATGAAGAAAAAAGCCAAGCCCTTGCAGTGGCATTCTTCCTACCCAGGCCTGCCAAGTCGCAAGTGCTGACAGACTTCCACTATCCAAAATATGTCAACCACAGCTTTCAGATCCACAAAGTCCAAATTAGGCATCAGATCAACAAGCTGAAGCCTTATAAGGCACTAGGTGATGACAGGATCCCAAACATAGTACTGAAAGAGACAGTAGACCTGATCACTGAGCATCTTCTCCACATATTTCATGCTATATTTACGCTGAAAACCTACAGTGACAGCTGGAGACCCTAGATCATGGTGGTGCTGTGGAATCCAGGCAAGTCAACTATATGCCCCAAAATCATACTGCCCCATAGCTCTGTTCAACACTATAGGGAAGATGTTAACTGGTATAGTAGCAGAGGACTTAGTTTACCTGATGGAGGAATACAACCTCCTGCCTGCCAAAGGACAACCACCAACTCACTTCACCTTGTTGTCAACAAGATCAAGGGTGCATGGTGGAGGAAAAAAGTAGCAGTAATGCTATTTCTGGACATTGAAGGGGAATTCCTGAATGCAGTGATGGACCGACTTCCGCACAATATGAGGAAACAAAGAGTGCCAGAAGAACTTGTGTGCTTTGTAGGGTAGGTGCTGGCTAACTGACACACCAAGCTGAGGTTTGCCAACTATCTATCAGACTGGGTACCCATAGACAATGGGATAGGACAGGGAGACCCACTCCCCATGATACTATATCTCTACTATAATGCTGACCTCATAGAAGTCGCAGATGGGAAAGGGCAAGCTGCAGTAGCATATGTTAATGATGCCAACCTCTACTCAGAAGGCGACACCTATGAAGAGGCATATGAGGGCCTAAAGGAGATGTTGATTAAGGAAGGGGGGCAAAAGAATGGACACTCACCACTCTCAATCCAAGAAATCAAAATTTGCCATAGTAGGATTCTCAAGGCAGTGGATGGGAGACCCTACATGGCCAGGCAAAACCATACATAAACAGAGGCCTGACTTTATCTATGAGTGCTGTCATCCAGCCCACACATGCACACAAATTCCTGGGAATCTTCCTCAATGAGGAGCTATGGTAGAAGACATAAGAGGAGAAGGCAGCGGCAAAAGCAGCTAAGTGGACATTACTTGCATGCAGATTAACTAAACCATCTACAGGAGTACACGCAATATACATGAGGAAACTATACAATGTGGTAGCCATACCTAAGTTCACATACATGGTGGATATCTGGTACATGCCAGTGCAGAAAGGCACAAGGGGAGGAAGAGCTACAGGGTCTGTAGGAGTGACACAAAAGCTGATATCCATACAATATATAGCCACCATTGGAATCACTGGAGTGATGTGCACAACTGCCAGCAACATGCTGGAGGTCTTGGATAATGTCCAGTCAATTGAACTCCTCCTCCTAGGCATCTGCTACAAAGCTGCCAGCTGCATAGCAACCCTCCCCAAGTCCCATCCACTCCATTGTCCAGCTTGCATCTGTGCCTGACACTTGGTCATGAGACACCCAGTGCCAATGCACAAAATCCTCCATCAGTTTGACCTTCCCTCAGACAATCTCAAAGTCATCAGGGCCTTTTTCCATTCTCCTGATGCACTCAGATTCTATACCACTGAGATAGCGGAAATGAGGGAGGAATCTAAGGAGGAAGACAAAGGGAGCATAGTGGATGCCAAAGTGTACACTGATGGCTCAGGACTGGGAAACAATGCAGAAGCTGCTGCAGTGCTGTACAGGTCAGGGAGAAAGACAGCCACCTTGCAATACCAGAATGGACCTCAAGATCTTGTGGATCTTGGGCCATGATGAAGTGGAGGGCAACAAAGTGGCAAACCATGCATCAAGAGAGGCAGCAGCTGGGGAAAGCAGCCAGATAAGCAGACTCCCACCATTCCTTGTTACTGATACACTCCCACATAGCTTGGCCATGGAAAAACAAGGATTCAAGATAAATAACAAGCTTAGTTGGAAAGAGTGTGGAAAGAATTGTCCTAATATGCATGGATAGCAAAGATCGACGACAGCTTACCCTCCTGCACCTACCTCAGAAACATGGCCAGGCTCACCCATGCACAGAACAGTCTAATCTGTCAAGACCATGATACCAAGCTCCGGTTCATTTGGTAATACCAACAGACCAACAGACCTTTACCCATATTATCCTCACTATCATGTGGTCTTGGCTCGATACACCCAGTACATCATCTAGATTACTTCTCCCATCCTATCTGTTCTGCCCCTCACTATCCTCCCATCCCCTCACCTGTTCTCCCCCGAACATGTGATGACCACTCATTATCTTGGTCACGGCCCTATTGTTTTATCTTCGATCATCCTGTATTGTTCCATTCTCATTATTTTATTCTCAGCCATATTCCATTATTCTAATCCCACTTACATTCCTTATTCTATTCTTGATCACTGTAGACGATGCCTCCACATGGTTTTTCATACCTTATTGTTCTCCATTCCTTATGCCACCCTGTTCTACATCTTGCTTCTTAACCTATATAATTAGCGGGATGTATGTAGATAGTTCCTCACTCAGAATATCAACTTGGTTCATACCCTCTCATCTGCCCCTTCCCTGTCTAAAGTCCTTTACTCAAGCTGACATCCTTGGCACCTTCGCAAGCCTCTCTCCTGTCTAAATCAGTGGCATGCACGGAAAAGCAGGGTGCAACGCATGAGCATGTTGAAGCCTAGCCACCCCAAAACAGTCTGCAGGACATGACCAACTCCTCGGCTTTACCGAGTCGTAACAGTATATTCTGAGTGACACTGCTTTCCATGCCACCTCAGTTCTTATGATCATGCCCCCATGTACTAGATCAGCAGCCCACATGGATGACAATCAGCTCACCCCCACAGTAAATCAACAAAGGGAGCGTGAAGCCTCTGGAACCCCACCCCTTCTTATCAGGTCTACCTTGCCAACAATAGAACTGTGGCATCTTGCCTCCCCCTTTGAGCAAGAACCACGCATTGAAGAGGTTGTTGACGATGATATTGAATATGAAGATTACGACAATGACAATCAAGAGCCCCATCTGGCAGATGACAAACCTGGTTCAGCATATTATAACGCAGATGCTGAAACCGAGGAACAGCCTCATCACCACCAACAGGCAAATACACCTGAACCTCCTTGCACTCCAGTAGCCGCACCTCCCTAACCTGCAGTTGCACCCCATCAGCCCATGGTTGCACCTCCACAACCCGCGGCCATACCCCCTCTGTCTGCGGCTGTACCACCACAGGCCAGGCAAGCTCCATGAGCCAGACCAGCCTCACAGGGCAGACAGGCTCTGCAAGCTGGGCCACCTCCTAGGGCTAGGGCCCCCATAAACCCGGCCAACAATAACAACCTCTTAAACACCATTCTCAAACTCAGCAGAACTGCCTGGAATCACCAACAAGACGGTCAAGCCGCCAGGATTCAAGAACCAGAACCCTTTGATGGGACCGACCCAAAGAAGTTCAAGTGTTTCATCTTCCTTTGCAGAATGAATTTCCGCACCCGGCCTAACTCATTCCCTGACAATAGGCAAAAAGTCAATTACATGGTCTCCTACCTGAAAGGAATGGCTCTGGAATGTTTTGAGCCCTACCTGATGGGTAACCCCAATATGGAACCCTGCTGGACCAGCAATTTGGAGCTTTTTATCAATGAGGTACAGATCAACTTCGGCTCTTGGGATGACAGAGCTGATGCTGAAATGGCCTTTGAAAAGCTAACCATGTAGGACAACCACAAAGCCACTAGGTTTTTTGTGGAATTTTACAGGCTCACAGCTTTTGTCGACTACAACAATAACACTCTCCTCCGCAAGGCATACATGGTGCTGCCGAAGTGCATCAAAGATGGCCTCATCCATTTTGATAAACCCCATACTCTCGACAAACTTCGAAATCATGTTCAGAGGATCGACATGAGGTATTGGGAACAAAAGGCTGAACAGTCTGCGGAGGGCAGTAATGAGCCGAAGAAAGATATACGATCGGACAAGCCTGGCAACAGATCCACCTCGGACAACTGCCAGCAACATAACAGCAGCGATAACAGCAGCAAGGATATGTCCAAGAACAAGGACAGGAAAATGCCCCCACCAAACCCACCCAAGTACGCTAAGACCCTTGGGAGGGATGGCAAACTCCTCCTGACCAAACGACAAAGATGCATGGACCACAACCTGTGTCTCCTCTGTGTCACCAGTAATCACAAAGTTGCTGAATGCCCCAAGGCAATCAAAGCCCACGTGACTACCACTCCCGACTCCATCTCACAGGCATCTGATGCCTTGGACGTCAATGCTGAGGACTCAGCAACGGCGACCGAAGACTAAAGTCTGCTATCTGTTAGCCTCTGAGCACACCGAGAGTTGCATTGACTCGGCAGATGCTAGGAGTGAGGCTTATATCAATGCTCATATGTCCCCATACTCTCTTTTTTTATCTTCCGACATCTGATTGGTTACTGAACATTTCTGGCAACCCACCTTGATGCTTGATCGCATCAGCATGCATTCATAGTTACCGTGTTATTTTATTTAGAATTCTTTGATCCAGTACAGCTCATTCAGTTACCACTGAATACATAGACATGTCTACTAGATCTTCCGTCCAGACAATAGCTGTCCAACCATCCATCTGTCACATCACTAGATCTGTCGGTCAGCAATATTTGGTCACAACTTGCTCACCCACTATAATCCATTGATTAACAGGGTATTGGGCAGTACTACATTCTGTTATGCCACTAACACTTTTAGGTGCGTCCCGATGGCCTTGGTCCAGTTGGGACTTGCCACTGCTCCAAAAGCCTCACCCAGGATCCTGTTCCATCACTGGAAACTCTGCCAATAGCCCTAGTCAATGCAACTGCCTCGTGCATGCTTGTATACCAATGGCTGGCAAGTTTTTAGCCAGGACCTCTCGGTTAGCAGTGCCATTTGGCACGTTTGGCCAAGGTCTCTTCCGTGGGTCCCCATCCGTTCTTGTCTCAATACTTCGTACATTTGCGTCAACATACTCTTACCACTCCTTCCATTCCCTCGGCCCGAGGCCAGTACCTGTAGTAGACTATGGGATGTCTACCTAAAAGGGGGGGTGGCGACTAACTAGAAACATTTCGAACTATGCAAACCACCCTCCCAAAAGTGTCCCTCTCCTGAAATCCCTTCCCATTCACTCTCTGTCCTGACCCCTTACAAAAACAACCCCTCTTCACCTCCATTAATCTTGACCCAATCTGCCGAAAAACCCAGCATGTTCACTTGTTTCCTTTCTCCTTATAAACTTTTATTTTTCTTTTCACCCAAAAAACAATAGCAATCTCTATTCACAATCATCTTTCAAAGTCTCATCTATCACCATCTCCTCATTCTTTTCCTTATCCTCTCCACCATCATAATCCTTCAACTGGTCCTCCTCTGGACTCTCACCCCCATCTGACTCTTCCAGAACTCCCATATTACCCGGTATTCCTGAATCTATGTGCTGGTCCTTACCCAACAGGGCCACAGCACAACCTATGTACTCAATCCCTTGCAACATCCGAAGAAACACCCTGGTCATCCTCACCTGCCCCTGTAGGAGGTCCTCCCAGATCTCTGCACTGTGCCGAGACCCCGACTCTTCTGGCTGTGGGACATCCACAGTCATTGATCTACCGCTTGGCCTCAGGGCCATTGGCCGCTTGCTCAGCCACATCGTGACAGCCCTTCTTGGCCTCTTCATCGGCCGCTCCTCCTCTCGTTCTTCTTCCATTTCCTCCCTTTTGCTCTGCTCTTCCTTACTCTCCCTCTCCTACTCCACCTCTTCCTGACTCTTAACCTTGCACTGCCGAGGCATTGCCAGGCTGCACTTCACATGGCAGGTGTTGCATCGCCCACATGCTGCCCCTACGTTCCTCACTAGACAACTCTCCTCACATTCCTCGCAATGATCGCAAGGAGGACAGAGGGAAGGCGACCATTCTCGGATCGACTTCTTTTTGGGCTAATAGAAAAAATCAGTCAACAAAATAAAACAAAATAAATCCCCACATACCTTGGCCCCCATCAGCCCTCCCCTTGCATTCGTTTTCTTAGTAGGCCCTGCTCTCATACTCCTACCCCTCTTACAGGGCAAACCCTCCGGTCTTCCAGAACCCTCGGAAGCCCCTGCAGCACCAGTACTCTCGCTTTCAGGAATCTTATCCTGTTTCTCTGCATTTGGAGGAGGTCCTGTCTCAGTTGCATCCTCGAGGCCCCAGTTCTCTACCTGTTTTGCCAACTCCTCCTGATCCCTCTCGGCTGCTTGAGCAGTAGCATCGGCCACTTTCCTATCAGCCTCTTCCCTCTCTGCTGCTAATTTAGCAGCCACTTTCTCCACATCCTCATCCTCTCTTTTCTTGGCTTCGGCCTCGGCAATTCAGGTGGCCTCAGCCTCTCACTTCTGCTGCCTCTCCAACCTTTTCCTCTCCATCTCAGCTTTCTGTGCATTGTCTTCATCTGTTTCATAACCCATCTTGCTGTGGTAGACAGTGATGTGATATGCGTATTGATGAAAGCAAGGGTTGCGTTTGGGCACCAAACCCCAAACCTTTTGTGATGTCACATTTAGGCATCGGAACCTCATATTCAATCCCTGCTCACCGGCATCATGGGTTCAGCTGCTAAGGGAGGGATACTGTCAAGACCACGATACCAAGCTCTGGTTCATTCGGTAATACCAACCGACCAACCGACCTTTACCCATATTATCCTCACTATCACGCAGTCTCAGCTCGGTACACCTAGTACATCATCTAGATTACTTCTCCCATCCTATCCATTCTGCCCCTCACTATCCTCCCATCCCCTCACCTGTTCTCCCCCAAACATGTGATGACCACTTGTTATCTTGGTCACGGCCCTATTGTTTTATCTTCGGTCATCCTTTATTGTTCTATTCTCACCCACTCCTTCATTATTTTATTCTCAGCCATATTCCATTATTCTAATCCTGCTTACATTCCTTATTCTATTCTTGATCACTGTGGACAATGCCTCCACATGGTTTTTCATACCTTATTGTTCTCCATTCCTTATGCCACCCTGTTCCACATCTTGCTTCTTAATCTATATAAGTAGCGGGATGTATGTAGATAGTTCCTCACTCAGAATATCAACTTGGTTTGCACCCTCTCGTCCGCCCCTTCCCTGTCTAAAGTCCTTCACTCAAGCCTACATCCTCGGCACCTTCACGAGCCTCTCTCCTATCTAAATCAGTGGCATGCACGGAACAGCAGGGCACAATGCACGAGCACATTGAAGCCTAGCCACCCCAAAATGGTCTGCAGGACTTGACCAACTCCTCGGCTTTACCGAGTCTTACATCCACCCATCCATCTGTCATGTCACTAGATCCATCAGTCGGCAATATTCGGTCACAACTCGCTCACCTGCTATAATCGGTTGATTGACAGGGTATTGGGCAGTATTACGTTCTGTCACACCTCAAGATTGTCAACAAAAAACACAGGAAACCACAAACCTCGGAACTTACTTGGGTACTATCATAAGATGACCCCTTGACCCAGGGTACCTGCATGTCATAGAGCCTGTGCATCACATGGATCACATTCAAAATATCAGAGTTGGCATCGATGGTGGTAACTCGGATATCAGCAGTACTAGCGATGCATGCCCCATTGAAGTCAGTAGTGGTGGGGGTGGTTAGCTGGTAGATCAGATATTGAACGGGTTAGTGCAATCGTTGCTACATTCCAAGGTTGGGGTTCATTAAGTGTCCGTATCTATATACTTTCTGTCGATGTGTAGTTTTACTGTCCCTTGCTATCTATTTTTTCCTTACCATGTATAGGTTGTTCACAAAAATCAAAATAAGGGTTCTTTCGTTTACTCCCCCAATGAAAGTGTTCTTCAGGTGAGTTCAAGAATGTTTCCTTCCTATACATTCAGCTCCTGCTATACCTAATTTTCCTAAGGACTGGATACTTTTTCATGTGAATTATTGTTGCTTCTTAGCAACAATCACCGACTAATAGTGATACTTCTGATTCTGAATCGTTTTCGGTGAGTTATCTCGTAATTTACCTGTGATATACTGACCAGGAGGAAAAGCTTTGTACTTTGGAATCTTACTCTTGTTTGCGTTTGGTCCCCAATATTTGCAAGGAGTCGCACAGCTGTTGGTTTTCTACTAGTTTATTGCCAGGCTATGATTTGTGTCCAAAATATTGTACAGATGATTGATCGGGGTTGTTTCTGTAACAGTAAGATTTGGAATTTTCGGGGGTCTTCCGCGGTTAATTCTGAATGTCCGAGACGCTGCAACCAACGAGTTGGAAATCGGCCGTGACAGCTCCAAAGACCAAGTACACATGGATCGTGGTCACCAAGACCTCACACAACTCTCGTCTTTTATTGATTTTCACTTGCCTTAATGGTAGCCAATTACTCCTTCATTTCAAACATTTCTGCCTTGACATGGAGACCGTTCTTGAACATTTACTCAAACACAATATAACAATAGGGATATACATATTCGGAAGTGTCACATGTAGTGTACCTTTACATGTTACTACGATAATGCTTGAACTGCAAGACTCATAAGCACAGGTTTTTAACCTTGGGAATATAAATACTTCTGTTAAATAGTAATAAACGTAAACCCTCTTGATTGGTCTGCTACTTGAAGTCTTCAGCAGATTCAAGGTGTTTCTGAGCCATGGGATCTCAGATGAGGTTTGAGAAAATGTTGGTCATGATTTACTCAGTGTCTATGAGTGGTTCAGACCAGTACATGATCAAAGGAAACATGAAGATCCTGGGTCAGGATGGAGTACACCACTTCTTGGCCCTGTGTATTAGTGGGGACACCCCTTATAGTCCAGGTGTGCTTGTTTTGTTGTTACTGGACTTCTCTCCAATTGCTTTTGTTTTTTAAATACTTACAGTAAGAGATTTGCCATCAGAACAAAGTGAGATCATTGCTATGCTTGATAGCAATGGAAGAGTATGAACTCTAATAGCACTCCAATTATCACTTTGCTGCGGATTAAAGATCCGTAATAGATGTTTTGATCCCTGACACTCCAAAGTATTGTTCATCTTCAATCATACCTGTCACATTTCACAACCCTAGTCAAAGACGTGTGAAGAAGCTGGTGAAATATCGATGGCGCTGATCAAGAACCGAGGAATAACAACTGTTTGGCTGGAGCGTACCACATGAGGAGTTGCAAAGCAAGTGTGACTACTGTGACATGGCAAACAACATCGGGCAAGTGCCGGTCAATCACCATCACACTTAGACTCTTCTGTGTCACTGGAGCTTTGACATTGCAACGCGACCGATATACATCTGTCACGATAGTTATCCGTTTCATTATGATTGTAACAAGGCTGGACAGTTCGTGTTGTCATTGTTGAAAATGGCGCTTATCATGTTCAAACTCAGCCGACAGTTATTGTTTGGTTTTAGCGCGGAGACGTGGCTCACCTTCGTACTTGAAGCTGAGCCGTGAGTATATTCCCATTTGGATACCAACTGTCTTCTAATGCTTCTATCTAGTCTATTCATAGGTAGATTAGATTAATATCATTCACCTTCGTACTTGAAGCTGAGTCTCTATTTATAGCTCCGGTTGCGACATATTCCCAACAGTCATGATAGATGCTGATCGGGCTGTCCTCGTTGTGCATTCTGAGTCAACGCGCAAGCGGACGAACGTGCCGGACATTCATTGCAATTGTGGGTGTCAATTTCCGTGGGTCAATCTCTATAAAATCTTTAGTGCTGTCGGCACAAAATACCCGCCCGGTGGCGTTGCAGTTTTTTGCCTGACTTTCAAAGGCTATTCAGAAGATGAATCACGCATCTGTCGGGCGATAGGAGCGTTTACCTATCTTATTAGGTGTGACAAGTCGCAACAACTGATTTAGAACCACTTCGCACGCAACTGCAGCACCACGTACAAAATCAAATCGACTACCATTCTTCAAGCCCCCTCCGACAATTAATGACTGTCTAAAAACTGTCATGTGCATGAAAGACCTGTTTGAAAGTCGTGCTGAACCTGATTCGTGCAAATTCAACTTTTCAGTAACGACATTGAATCGAGTTGCCTTCGAGAGCGGAACACAGCATGTCGTGATGCCGTCGTATGATCACGATTCTTTAAAAACGGAGTATAAAGGGTAAATCGGACGAGCAGATGTTCACCTTCTACTTCTTCCTCACCCTCTAATCATGGATCTTCTTCAGCAACTTTACAGTACCATTCAGGATGACCATACTATAGCATATAATACTAGTAAGCCCCATCTAATTCTCAAATGTTTAACGACTGAGTTCCACTCGCAGTTTCGGCAACTGCGTTGCTGTTATATGAGACGATAATCACCTCAAATCAAGAAATAAACTTCATTTGGTTGTCGGTGACAGTTTTCCCTTGCGGATTGTAGCACTGACATGCTTTCACAAGGTCTTCCTGGTCGTTTTTCAATGTCATGCACCTTCTCATTCGATATTTTGCACTTGCTTACATGATATTGGCCACATATGGTAAAGTGCAGAAAAAACTTATTGATGAAAATTCCTTGACGATGTCCTCAGCTTCTATCAACACATCTCTGTCCCAGAAGGTGAGAAAAATAGCCCCCTTCCTTCGGACCAAATGTTAAATAATCTTGCTCTGCTTATACTTGACCAGTTGTGGGTTTCCACACACTCTTCCATGTCATGTAACATTTGAATGAGATGTGTTTACCTGTAGCTGTGAAACTTTACTTCCACTTCAAATTTGGTGATTTGCCCTCACCTTTTTTCTTTCTTTGATTCTTACTAAGGGTGCTGTTCTTGCCTATTTCAGGGGTGCTGCTTTACTCTTGCCTTCCGTTGACACCCTCATTATATTACGAATCTACGCACTTTATAAACGGAGCATAAAAAGTATGGATCGTTAGCTCCAAACTTTTTTAGGACCTAACATGCAACCCTCCAGTTGGAGTGCTGTTAGTCGTTCTTTGGCTTGGTATGAGGATGTCTATCTTCACGTGCACAATCCATCTAACAGATTAAATAGCCGAGACTATTGTAATTATACTAGTTACCCACTCACATTTCGTTCTTTATTTAAAATTCCCACCCGCACAGACCTTCCTCGCCTCCATTAGAATTGAACTTGGGTCAATCATGACAGTCGGGCCAAACCCACTACCAGGTGTCTTGTCTGGCTGCTTTATATTATCCGATCCCATTCTTCAAAATGTGCTTTATCCTGGGTAAGTGAGTGCTTACTAAGCTACCAAACTATGCTCATCACCTGGTTTAGTGCAATAGCCGCTGCTTTCCAAGGTATCCTCGACAATTCATCTCGATTGCAGCTAGTTTAAGAGTTTCTTTGCAGCTGTCTATCTTGGACTCACCATGTTTGCTATATATCAAGATTTTCGACCACTTGATTTTCGATTAAGCCCTTTCTTAAAAGTCTTCTTTAGGTGTGTCACGAATTTGAGATCTACATCCTCAAGGCTGCTAATATCTGATGACGCAGAGATGGGGCGGCATACTGCTCTATGTGAATATTATTTAATAATATTTATTGAAACTTCCTCATAAACCCCAATTAACTAATGTAATTCTCTTTCTGTACAGTCTCATGGGTATGAACTCCGTTGCTTCAGTCTGTTTGCTTCACTGACATATATAGTAATGTATATAATAAACACCTTAACCTTGAAACTTGAACGAGGGAGTCCACTAGAAGAGCTCGGAGAAATGTAAGCTCTTTGTAATCCTTCTACATGTCTAACGCCTTTTCAATTGATAAACTCTAATAGATGGGTAATCCCAACATTTGCTATCACGGTAAACTCCATCCCCTCTCCTTAAACCATAATTCATGCATGGCTCTAGGCTGGCCGGCTAGTCCTAAACCTCAAAGACACTGCGAGACCTTCCTCTTCTGGCTTTGAGGTGACACTTACTGGTTTCAGCGATATTGATACAGAAATCGTGTAGCTTGGAAGGGCTTGGGAAGAGAATGCAGCAGAGAACCTGTATATTGAATCAAACATACACTTTCTTGCCGGTCGTATCGAGCCGGGACCGGAACCGAGGTCGTTACTGAATATCATGATGCCTCGGGCAACTTTAAAAGTGTTTTCTTAGCTCATAACCAACCAGCCCACAAATATTCCTCTAGGATAACTTGTTGAGTACTTGAGCCAAGTGTTCACGACAAGTTCAAATATATTTAAGCTTCAAGTATCATGTACAACTACATCAATTTCCCAGTCGTATTACATTCTCTCTCATGTATTATCAGTACAGACAAGATGAACTTCATCTGATAAAACCAATTTTCCTCCGTGTTTACAGTATGACTGCTATAAACAGGCCCATGCTCATGATTAGTCCATACAATTTGGTTCTATTCAACTTCCCATGAAAACAATTTCACTTCGTTGACTTTAATGGGTTGTTCAATGGCCTATAAGCCAAGAACTGCATTGCCGCACTGCTAGGCGAGAGTATTTGAGAAAAGCTAGCTTCCGTGGCAAATCGAAAGCATATGATTTGGGAATCAAGGGGGCGGAAGCATTTGCATTTTTACGCTTATACTTGAGTCTCCGAAGATATTATCACAGACATTAGTATGGATCGCGTTGTTGTTCTTCAATATATCGATCGATCCCTTATACAAGAGGATGGCTCCCACGGTCCAACCACCCCACTGCCGGTTGAACTCCCAGGACAGCCTACTGCAGCATTATTAGCTACCATACTTGAACACCTTAGTACTCTGATATATGGAATCCCTCTCCCTAAGACCAAGGCTGCTAAAAAGTGACAATCTCTCTTGATGCCCTGCACTAAAGTGTTAAGTCTTGGTAATGCCGATATTGCGGACGGGAGTCAGTCAAGTCCTGTAGACCATTTGAGGTGGCTTGGCTTCAACGTGCTCTTGCATTGCACCCTGCTCTTCCGTGCATGCCACTAATTTAGACTGAAGAAAGACCCAGGAGGGTGCCAAGAGTGTCAGCCTGAGTAAGGGACTTTAGACTAAACAAGGGGAGATGAGAGGAGGTAAACCAAGTTGATATTCAGAGTGAGGAACTATCTACATACATCCACTACTTATATAGGTTAAGAAGCAAGATGTGGAACAGGGTGGCATAAAGAATGGAGAACAATAAGGTATGAAGAATCATGTGGAGGTATTGTCCACAGTGATCAAGAATAGAATAAGAAATGTAGAGAAGAATAGAATAATGAAATATGGCTGAGAATAGAATAATGAGAGAGTGGATGAGAATAGAATAATGGAATTTGGCCAAAGATAAAACAATAGGGCCATGACCGAATAATAAATGAATAACAATTGTCTCTAGGGAGATGGGTAAGGGAAGGGATGGGGAATGAGGGAATGGTGAAGGATAGAGGTAGGGAATGGCACGGGTCACCCATGGGTCAAATGTGGGTGACCTGCACCCGACCCATGGGAAACCCGAACCTGTCAACCCATGGGTTTTTTCCCATGGGTCGACGGGTCTCGGGTGTGTGCCACACCTGCATGCAATACGTCACATACGTGTTGGTGCATATGCATACGTGGCGGCACGTACGTGTACGGGTGTTGCGTATGTCACATTTGTCATGCCGTGTGCGCATATGTCACATATGTCGCGTACATGGTAGTGCATGCACATACGGGCATTGCATACTTTGTGTTCATCGTGGCACGTGCACATATGACGTGTTCCTCACAGCACGTGCGCATACATTGCATTCATCGCAGCACAGGCGCATATGTCACGTATGTGGTGGCGTGTGCATGTATGGGTGTTGCGTATGTCACGTTTATCATGCCATATGCGCATATGTCGTGTACATCATGTTTGTCACAGCACGTTTGCATACATTGCATACGTGGCGGCACATGCACATACGGGCATTGCTTATGTCACATTCATCGCGGCGCATGCACGTATGTCATGTATGTCGCATTCGTGGTGTTGCATGCATGTACGGCATGTTTGTCGTGTTCAGGGCGTCGCATTCATGTCGGTGCATGCACGTATGTGTAAGTCGTGCTTGTGTTGGAGTTGACGCCCCAGGTTGGGCCTGGGTCACAGGTGCTTGCGGCTTGACCTACACCCACACCCAAGGACACCCGACCCGGTGACCCATGTGGGTTGGCCTGACCCATGCATTTCCCTAGATAGAGGGGGGTGGGATGAGAGGGGTGAACCAGATGATGTACCAAATATACCGAGCCAGGGCCACATACATGTGAGGGATGACTTGTCACTGGTGTGTGGGTTTAATTGGTAGGGGTTGGTCGGTTGGTAATGCTGAGTTACTAGACACTCGGTAGGTGTACTTGACATAAAGCCACAACCTCATTTCCATAGCCTGATTGATGCTCATAGATTCACATGACCTACAACTGACCAAAGTATACAGTATAGGACAAGCAAACTCAACCAAAAATTTCGACCTAATTTTCTGGCAAAATCAGCTCATTAAAATTGATAATAGACCATTAAATGAAGTATCTAACATCAAAATAAAGTGAATGTAACAAGCCAATTTTTTTCTAAAATTATTTTTATTTTGGACATGTCAAAATTTTGGCCACACCCCCAAAAAAACCGAAAAATATGGAAAAAATGTGCAATCAATAGCTATGATTGAGTAGTGTATGATTCCGGTAAAATTGTGAAAAAATAACTATATACCAACTGATAAACAAATAAATACAAATCCAGCACAATTATTACCTGGCCTTACCCGGCATTGAGATGCTGTATAATGCCTGCTGGCTGCTGTCCAAAATGCAAATGAAACATTACTGGACTAACTCCACTCATTCCTCATTCAATGTGATGTATTATGTTCTTCAGAAAGACAAACCAGAGCTGAAAGTACTTGCATCCAAAGGAGTGGAGGTCATCTCTGTTGACTACTCCTTGCACCAGTCCATCACCAATTGTCAAGTACATGTACTGAGATCCCAGTAATTCGGCAGTGCTGACCCAGCAGTCACCCTATGTCCATGTACCAGTGTCCATGCTGCATGCAAGTCACTTGGTATGCCGGTCTCAGCTTGGCACATCCACCATCCACATTCCTTGCCCCCATCCCTCATTCATGTTACCTCAATCACCATCCATTAATCCCGCACCATTCACTCCATAATCCTCGACCCACCTTACCTCAGGACTTCTTGTCCTTGTTTTATCCTTGGCCACAACCATTGTTTTGTAGTCAGGCATCTCTTATTGTCCTATCCTTGGCCACATTCCTATTATTCTATGTTTTATTGTTCTATCCCCATTTACATTTCTTCATTATAATTTTACTCACGGTGGACAATACTCCCACATGCTCTGCATACCTTATTGTTCCACATTCCTTATTTTCCACATGTCGCTTCTTAAACCTATATCATTAGGGAATGCATGTACATACTTCCTCATTCTGGGTATCAACTAGGCTTAGCCCTTCTACCTTTCCCTCCTCTGTTAAGTCTTTCACTTGGGCCGGCATCATCAGCATCCTCCCAAGTACCGGTCTGTTGCAAATTGGTGGCATGCATGGAGAGTAGGGCACAACACACGAGTACATTGAAGCCATAGCCACTACTTCCAGCCTGCAGGACTTGGCCATTGTCCGTCCGACCTCTTGGCATTCCCAAAGCTTGACACCAATGCATTGAAAGGCGGACATCATGTTCTCTACCCTTTGCAATGATGGACTTGACATTTAAAACAATGTCTCCATGTGCAAAGGAAGCACATGTGAAGTTATTGGTGCCTAGTGAATACGGTTGCAATGCACTTGGCAATAAATATGAGTGTGTTCCAACAAACCTTACTCTTCCTTGGAGCTAAAAAACTGATATATAATAAAATACAATTAGATATCAAGGTGAAAGCTGATGGCCATGACCTTCTACAACAGCTTGGTCTACCTTACACATTATTGTTCACTGGCATGTGGCCAGAAGTGTTGTTACTGGAATCTCTTAGACTGACTTTAGGCATTGACTTTGAGTCTGGAAAATTCCGTCTCTTTGGGGATGGTAGACTGTATATTATACATATATCGACTGCTATCTGTGATCAGATTGCTAACCAATGCATGGGTCTCAGCCCCCTCTCTTTGACATCACCTCGCTCGTTTGGGCCTTTCATCCACTGCATCATCACTACCCTCCCTTCATCCTAACTCAAAAACAAAATATTCCAGGTTGAGGGTGAGAGGAAGAGTTTCAGGGCTATCATGGCTGTCTGGGAGGTCAAGCATGGCAGACATGCACAGATAACCGAGCAGTCCCCAGGATGTCAACTGAAGGTATACTTAACTCAAATTTACCTCCTGACATTGAGATTTGGGGTGAAAAGTTGAGCTGAAAAGGCCCCAAAATTTGGCCACCCTTAAAACTTGTTGGAAAAACTTCAGAACATGTTTTTTAGATGTATTTTGAAATTATGAATCTGAATCTAACCTCAGTTTGTCCCAAAAAATTCCCGATCACTCAAAACCAAATTGGTTGAGTTTGTTTGTCCCATACTGTATAAGCATCTGGATGCTATCTCTACCCACTTAGGCCTTCCAGACACCATGCAACCCACTGGGAAATGAACCTATGCAGCTGTCCTTACCTCACCTGCTCTGCCAGCCCTACAGCTAACTCCTGACCCCAAAACACCATTCTGTAATATGCAGTTTGACCTTACACTTTCACAATCTAATCACAACAATCTGATGCCCTCAGGCCTGTCTGATGAGGAGTTAGGAGAGGAAATCACCAGAGTCATTGAAGATCCTGAATGCTGGTTTGAAACAAGATCATACACACCAGATGCAGATGGGAATGAGGACATAGAGAACATCCTACCACAAATCCCTGCTACAGGTTGAAAACAGAGGGGGGATATTTGGATCGCAACTTGCAGTAAAGCTGAACAAATATATCTTGCCTCCACAGCACACCACTGGCTTCTCAAAATCTCTGATCAGCTCTCTGTTGCCCCAAAGACATACCCAGTCATTGTTCATAGTATTACCACCACATTCAACACCTCACAAGACAGTTGTGATGTTATCTCTCTCATTAACCAGAATGAACACATCATCACTCACCCCTTAACACTCTAACAGATTGAACTCCTCTCCCACCCACAGAACAACCAGCAAACTAAAACACACCTGTCCATAGTTCTCTTCTTTACAGATGCTCAAGTTGCCAATAGCTGCAGCAGCCACCACCACATTGCATTCCAGGGTCACCTCTACCAGACAACCAAATTCCTATGCCACCTACTGTAATGCTATTTGGTCACTTTGCATGGCTCTGCAAGAGGACAACAATTTATGGATAATGCTCAGGCAAACACATAACACAAGAATGCTTTTGTCCCAATCAAGAAAAATACAATAAACCCATACCATGTCAACACATCACACTGAGATATTCTATCTGCACAGGTGCTCATATAGCAACAAGCTGGGAATGTCCAATGCACAAAGCGGCCTTGGACTGCCATACATGTAAACTTGCTGAGGAAGGTCCCCTTTTTGATGCCTAATCTAGCCAACAACACACTCTATATCAGTTGCACCTGACTACTGCTTGACACTAGAGAATGGCACTGGTCACCCATGGGTCAAATGTAGGTGACCCATACACAACCCATGGGGAACACAAACCCATTAACCCCTGGTTTTTTTCCCATGAGTGGATGGGTGTCAGTGTCAGAGAACAGGGGATGATCCCTTGTTATTCTGGTCACTGTCCAATTGGCTCAATGTGTAGGAGTCCAAACCTCTCCTCCAAGGAATAATTCAACTTAAATCAGGCTCATCTGGACTACCATAAAAATATTATAATGTTTTGGCTGGCCATTTAAGAGTGAATTACCTCTAAGTAATTAACACATCAAGTTCTTCAAGCCCAAGGAAAACCTCCAAAAACACTTATAATTTTTGCTTATTTCTATTTGGACCCACAAGGACCCATGGCCAGGTGTCAAACACTTACTTCGCTGGATTTACGCTGAGTTTCAAAAGATGCCGACATGCTGGCCCCATACCCGTCCCCAGAATCCGGTGTACTCAGTTCGCAGTGTAGGGTCAACGCAGAGTTTTAAATAAGACGCCCAGGAAAGCTGTGCCCAACTCCTGGACCTCGGTCGTCTCACTTGCAACCGCACAGCACAGCATCGCACCGCACTGAAGCCACTGGCCTGCCAAAAAAAAAAACATAAAAAAAAAACAAAAAAAAAACACTGACACACACGGCACTGACACACACGGAAGCTGGCGGTTGATACTACGACGCACCAGCAGACAAACAAGAACGAAGACTAACAGGTAATTTCTTATTATCATTATTATTTTCGTTTTTTTGACAATTCACAGCACTGCACTGCACCGAAGCCACCAGACCAGGCAGGCCAGTGGGGCCCACAGATGAGACGAGGCCCCCAATAGCACAACAAACCAATAAGAAACAAAAAACAAATTGACACACATGGAGGCTGGCGGCCGATACTACGATGCACCAGCAGACAAACGAGAACGAAGACCCAATAGGTAAATTATTGTCATTATTATTATTCTTTTCGATATGTTGACAATTCTCGCACTTTCCACATCCACCATCCACCCCCACCACGCCCGCCCGTTGCACGTCCACCTGCACCAAGGCCACTCCTTTCACCTGTGCCGCGCCGGCTCGTTACACGTCCACCCACGCCATGCCCTCTCGTTGCACGTCCACCACCACCACGCCCGCCTGTTGCACATCCACCTGCACCGTGCCGGCTTGTTGTATGTCCACCCACAACCACTCCTTCCACCTGCGCCGTGCCGGCTCGTTGCATGTCTGCCCACGACCGCTCCTTTCACCTACACCGCGCGGCTCGTGGCACGTCCACCCATGCCGTGCCCTCTCATTGCACGTCCACCACTGCTGCACCCGTTCCTTGTGCCCGCTCGTTGCACGTCCACCTGTGCCACGGCCGCTCGTTGCATGCACACCTGCGCTGTGCTCGCTCGTTGCATGCCCACCTGCGCTGCACCCGCTCGTTGCATATCCGCCCGCGCTGTGCCTGCTCGTTGCACGTCCACCTACGCCATGCCCGCTTGTTGCAACTTGACGCACCTGCTGCACCCTGTCATGATTTATCCACTCCTTTCTCTATTACTTGTCTATTACTTGTTATTGGACTCCGCTAC
>QLPI01021524.1:0-19901 GCA_003314275.1 Chroogomphus rutilus
GTGCATGCGGCATGGTCACTTGGACGTGGAACTAGGATGGTTGCTCGGTCGGTACTGCCGACGGATGGGTCTCGGTACATGGACTTGACACAAGACCGAGGTGTCAAGTGACTTGCATGCGGCTTGGTCACTTGCTCATGGACATAGACTAATTGCTCAGTCGGCAGTGCTGAGTTACTGGATACTCGGTATGTGTACTTGACAGTATGACATGAATGCACTGTATGACATGAACGCACTGTATGACACAAACGCACTGTATGACATGAACGCACTGTATGACACTGTCAAGCCCACGATATTGAGCTCCGACTCACTCGGTACTACCGCACCTGTGACTGTGACTGTCACATCACATGACCTTAGTGGAAACCGTTTGTCCGCTACCTTACTGATATCTTAGCAGGTACCTTTGCCTCTCATATCCTAATACTGAATGGACACAAGGGTCTGGCATCTACCAGTGATCAAAAAGCAGAAGCCTTGCTCCACCCCTTCTTTCTACCTCCACCACTAGCCAACCTCTCTGATATTACATGCTTAGAGTATCCTGAAGGTCTGTCTCACCCCAAAATCACATGAGAGGAGCTAATAACTGCCATTGAGTCATTCAATCCCTTTAAAGCACCAGGCCAAGATGGCATCTTAAATGTCACTATCTAATAGGGAATGACACAGGTTACCCATAGGTCAAATGTGGGTGACCTGCACCCAACCCATGGGTTTTTTCTCATGGGTGGATGTTGGGGAATCCTAGGTGGTTGATAGATAAAACATATTAAAAACAGTATAAAAAGACTAAACTACAAAAACATCCAAGTCTTCTAGTGTATCACCACCTTTCTTCAATATATTAGTATTGATTTGCTAATAACTCTAGTGGTCCTGTTCAAATCTTCCTCCTCAAGGCCTTTCTAACCTTCCTAGTGCTCTATAATCCTCCCTAATACTCCCATTATCCCTAATTCAATTTCTATTAATCATCACCGAAGGTCATAGTATAAAAATTTTGGCTGTCAAGTTGAAATTTTGTATTCTGCTATGGAGGATGGCAATATTTTTTGGAAATAATGATTGAACTATACTATATAATATCAGCCTTGTCTAACTTGGCTAGAATAGTATCTGGCAAGGTACAGTAACCTTGGTACTTGCAACTGGTCCAAGCTGCTTAACTACCTGTGAGGCCTTTCTGAGATGTATCCATAAACTGTAATGATTGGATAGAGAATCTGAAAGAAACAAGTGTCAATGACTGAATGAAACAGTATGAAAATGCAATGGGAGTATAACAGTAAAATGCATGACATACCTTCTCCTTGAATCCAAAGGCACAGCATTCAGAGCAAGAATAATGTTTCTTTCAAGATCAGCTTCTGCTAATGATGTAGGAAACTCATGATATACCCTCTTAGGCAATCCCTAGAATTGTTCAATAAAGCTGACCTTGGAATGGAAGTTAGATAGACAATCATCCAGTACCCATGTGGTTTAACAAGCTCCTCAAGTTTGGATTTCTGCTTAACAAAATCTGGTTCATTGAATAGAATCTGATGGCAACAGCAGTTGGTTTTCCCAGGTACACACTTAAACTTTTGGTATTGTACTAATAAGTTATAGGATCTGGCAGACATGATCTGTGGTCAATATGTTCCTGGATCATTATGTACATGCCTTTAAACAAACCAGCCTGTGGATGGCCAATTGGAAGATACAATGATTGTAGGGTGTTATCAAGAAATCATCCATCCTGCATTGGGACTTTGTGCGCTGTACCATTGGGATCCTTGACACTGCATAGGAAGCTGGAGGCTGCATTCTTAAGAGGTTTAACAGTCATGTACTTGGCTGAAAGTGCCTTTGGGTAACATGCTATGTGAGTTTTTGCATTATCATGAAAAAACACCTGTGTGTCATCCAGGTAATCCTTATTAAGAATGTCCATAGCTTGATTTGTCTGTTTGAGGATTTCATCATTGGTGAAGTAGCCATTCTGATTCTTTCCTACTTTAAACCTAACCCTAGTAATTGTTGAAATTACACTTAAGCATCCTTATTTATCTTATTTCATTTACTACCCAGTCGAGCCGAGTTTTCGAGACACACATGCATTATATGCACATGAGGAGCATATGTCTAAACCGAGTTGAGTTGAGGTGCAAACATGCACATACACACTATTCCATATCATTGAGCCAAGGGATTGCTACTCCAGCCATCCAACTTCAATATCGATTCGAGACCAGTCAGAGAACAAATCCAGACCTTTGCACATGGACTAGCAACCCCTTTCATTTTTCCACATATCCCCAAAACTTTGCCACCCTTCTCTTATATGTAATGTACATCCTTTTTCATTTTTCCATAACTTTTATCATGAACCTTTACCGGTGTATTTACGCTAAAAGCATTTCTCATCATTCCATCATGATAAATGTTTTTCCCATTTTTCCATTGCCATTTGACTCCTATCTATTTTGTATAAATAGCTAGTAAAGTACTTGAGAATAACAACGAGTTTTTCTTTGAGTCTACAATCACGTCCTTTAATGTTCTTTTCACTCTTTAAGAATTCCTTGCATAATATTAAGTGCAACGGGCAAAGCATCTTTTATTCACTCGACTTCTTAATTATAACAGTAATTTCATTGCTAATAACCATTCATAAGCATGTGGGTTTCCTTGCAATATTGCTTGCAAATAACCAATCTATTTCTTGCTTGCAATCAGCCATAGTTGACATAAAATCAAATCTACAACTATTTGTGACAGCCCTTCACCTTTTGAATATGGTTTTGCACTCTCACTTGAATCTAATGCAGAACACAATAATCATTTGCATAGAAGATTGATTTATCATGCACCCAGATTACAATCCACTGACCTGAGCCTATAGTGGCCTTGATCCAGGTGTATCCAGACCTTTGACTACCTTCCAAATGTTTCAAGTGTGTCATCCTTGGTCTATTGGCATATCTGGAGTTAGATAGATGCTACAAATGAGAGAAAGATCTTTTGTTAATAAGCAACAATATCTTCATGCTCATGGCCATCCTTATATTGATCTTTTGGCTCTTTCTTCTAATGGTAACCTATTTTGCTATCTATCTGCATGCTGTTTGTTAGAGAAATCAACTTTTTCAAGTTTAGCTGCTCCTTTATTTCTGGTATATAAAGGAACTGAATCACATCCATGGCACAGATATACTTGTCTTTTGATTGTACCTTTAAACAACAGATTTTTTGTGCCAAATCTTCATTCTCCAGAATTGATGAATTGAATTTCCCATACTTATATTTTGGTAGGTTTGTTAGATCACAGACAAAATTGTATATCCACTCACATATCCCTCTTTCTATCCATTCTGGGTTCCTGCCTGAAATGCTTGCCACTTGCTTGGATGCTGCAATCTATCCTTGATATCCATTAAAGTGATAAATGTAGAGAAAGTTACCCATTAGCTCAAGGTGTATGCAAAGTGTGTAATCAAAGCCTGGGTCCATATAGCCATCAGCTGCCTTTCTTTTTGGCTATAGAATTTGCTTAAGATCTGAAATTCATTGGTTGACAAGGTTAGAATTTGATAGTGGTATGTGTGGTAGTCATGATAAAGTCTACTCTGGGATAGTTTCAAGATTGTCCTGAACAACCTTAGGAATGTCATCCAGGTTATCCTCCTCTTGCTCAGGCCTATCAACTTGGATAACCATGGGTACATCTTCTTCTTCTCCATCCATGGTATCCAATATTATACTTACTCCTTTGGTCTGAATCTGCATCTATTTTGAGGACTTCCTTGAGAACAGGTGGCTGCTTTGGTGACATTCTACCAAAAAAGACACATATATTACAAAAACCTCCATCTCACATTTTTTTCCAGTCCCATTGCTTCTTTTTACTGTGCTGTTGTGTCTGTATGGATTAGACTATTCCTTTTTTCTTATATAGTCCCTGTTACTTACATAGTTTTGTCACTGCTTTGTGATTCAAGCAACTTTGCCATTGTTTTTTTTTTACTTTTGCAAGCCACTTCTCAGAGCCATTGAGATCATACACTGGGACATTTATTGTCCACTTACAGCTGAGACAAGGTGGATACTGATGAACCTTGGCTTTGTGAGAAATATCTACTAAATGATAGGTAAGGAATGGCATGGGTCACCCATAGGTGTCAGGCATTGGGAATGCCAACCATGCATGGGCTGAGCACTACTACAATAGTACCGGCTTCATGGTGTTGGCAGGAATTGGCCAAGTCCTGGAGACCGATCGGAGTGGCTTGGCTTCAATGTACTCATGCATTGCGCCCTATATTCCATGTGTGCCACTGATTTCTGACAGAAGGAGTACCTGTGAGGGTGCCGAAGGTGCTGGCCTGAGGAAGGACTTCAGATGGGAGGAAAGAAGATAAGGGGGCTTATGCCAAGTTGATATCCAGAATGAGGAACTATCTACATGCATGCACTACTTATATAGATTAAGAAGCGAGATGTGGAATAAGGAATAGATGTCATAACCCCGCTGAAGTTATTTCCATTCACCTAAAGGATACGAGTATTTCCTTTACAAGAAGGGCCACACATCATATGGGCAAAACCTCATACCTGAGGAAACCGTACGTTCACCTATCTACAACCCTTGTCTAATCTGCAGCTCTCCGATTGGAAAACCTAACCTCTGGCCAGACATCATACCATCGTTCACTGGTCGAGAACTTTTCCTGACCTTCATCGATAAGCGCCCTTTAATCTCCATCTCTTAAACTACACTGATCTACCCAACTCTACTTGACAACTCCTAAAACAGAAGTACATTAGATCCTGTCCAGATCCCATAGTAGCTTGGTTACAAAGTTCACTCGAGCCCCTTGTACTTCCACCTCCTTGTTCTTTTGGTCGGAGTTCCCTTTCCCCATTTATATTTCCCTTGTTCTCGGTTGCTAAGTACTACTAGAATTTGAAATATGCATTAGTATAAATACGCATGTAATATAGAAGTTTGGTAGTCTGATAATCAACTTAGAATATGACCAGCAACCTCGCTCACCTCCAAGCTT
Source organism: Chroogomphus rutilus (assembly GCA_003314275.1). Classification (NCBI taxonomy): domain Eukaryota; kingdom Fungi; phylum Basidiomycota; class Agaricomycetes; order Boletales; family Gomphidiaceae; genus Chroogomphus; species Chroogomphus rutilus. Next base: position 5,058 of record QLPI01021524.1, read on the forward strand.
CGTTGTCCCTCCAAGCTTTAAGGTCTCTAAGACCTTGCTCTACTCTAAACCTCTGTCCAAAGTGAGGGATCAATGAGATTGGAAGGCGCAGCATATAAGCAGAAGCCAAGCCCCATGCCTGAACCTCTGTGATGTTTTAACCTCGCCGAGCTTTAAGCACTAAGAACCTTGCTCGTCTGCATTCTTAACAATGGAGAACAACAAGGTATACAGAGCATGTAGAGGCATTGTCCACAATGATCAAGAATAGCATAAGGAATGGGGCCAAGAATAGAACAATGAAAGTGAGATAAATGTGGCCAAGAATAAGATAATAGAAGGTGACTAACTATAAAACAATAGGGTTGTGGCCGAGGATAAAACAGGGACAAAATGTCCCAAGGTAGAACGGGTCCAGAAATAAGAAGTAGATGGGTGGGATTAATGGATAATGAATGAGGAAGGAGTAGATGAGGGATGGGAATGAGGAATGTGGATGGTGGATGTGCTGAGCTGAGACCGATATACCAAGTGACTTGCATATGGCTTTGGTCACTTGTGTGTGGACATAGACTGATCATACAGTCGGCAGTGCCAAGTTACTAGATACTCAGTACATGTACTTCACAGTATCCCCCCCCTTAGCAGCTGAACCCATGAAGCCAGTAGGCGGAGATTGAAAATAAGGTTTGGGACACCTAAATGTGACATCATGTGAAGGTTTGGAATCTAGCGCCCAAATGCAATCCTCTATCACTACCAATATCACGTATCCACAACCCAGCATTATGACCAATGGGTTATGAGACTGATAAAGATGATGTGCGAAAAGCCAAGATGGAGCAAAAGTGGCAGGAGAGGCAGTGGAAACGGGAGGTGGAAGCTGCCTGAATTGTTGAGGAGGTAGTGAAAGCTGAGGCTGAGGAGAAAGAGAAGGTGGAGGCTACAGCTAAGGTGGCAAAGGCGAAAAGGGTGGACGAGGAGGCTGCTACAAAGCAGGCAGTGGAAGAGAAGGAAGCTGCGGAGAAGGCAGCTGAGGCAGAAGCAGCAAAAGCTGTGGGAGAGAAATGGGAGGCCAACAAAGAGTCGGCAAAGGCAGCTACAAAGGAAGCAGCAGGAAAACAGAAGGCTGCAACAAAGGCAGCTGAGGCAGAAGCAGCAGCAGCAATGCAGGCTGCCAAAGAACAATGGGTGGCTGAAACCACTTCCAGGGAGGCCGACAGGGCCAGGGTGTCAAAGTACCCATAACTGAGGGTACCGAGAAGGTGGGGAGTCCCAAAAATGCGGAAGCTCCAGAAATCATTGTATGCAAGAGGGGTCAGAGTATGGAGGCAGGACCTAGCACAGGGCTTGGGATGAAAAAGAGGGGCAGGAGTGAGCAGCTGAAGGGGGCCAAGGTGAGTGGTAGTGTTTTTATTATGATTTTTTTTATTGATTTTCTTTCAAATAGCATAAGGGGGTGATGCCCCGAGAGTGGTCCTCCTCCATCCATCCACCCTGCAATCACTGTGTGGAGTATGAGGATGAATGCAGGGTGCCAGGTCTGGGAGCTGCATGCCGGATGTACAACCAGCAGAAGGTTAAGTGTAGCCTGGCTGTACTGTGGGTGCCCAGGGCCAAAAGCCAGCCCTTCATAAAGGATGATGATGATGAGGAAGTGAGTGAGCAGGAGAGTGAGGATGAGGATGAGGATGAGGAGGTGAAGGAACTGCCAAGGAAGAGGCTGAGGCAGGCCTGCACCCTGAGGCTGAGTGGAAGGACACCAATGGTAGAAGTACCACAGGCCAAGCCATTGGGAGGTAGACGGGTAGTAGAGCTGCTGGAGGCTCTTCTTAGGGGTCAGGACAGGATGATAAGCATCCTGCTCCATATGGCAGAGGGGGGTTCAGGAAATTTGGGAGATGTGGGAAGAGAAGAGGGTCCAGATGAGGACCAGCTGAAGGATGATGGAGATGAAGAGGGTCAAAAGGAAGGAAAAGGGAAGGGGAAGGAGAATGAGCAGATGAGGGAAAATGATGATGATGAGACTTTAGAATAGTCTCCAAATATAATTGTTGTGTATTTTCTTTTGAGTTGAAAAAATAAAGGAAAAAAAAGAAAAAAGGCATAAGAGGAGGAAGAGGCAAGTGAGATGGGCCAAGATATTCGACTGTCTCAGTTGTGGTAAGTGGAAGGAAAGAGAGGGTGATGGATGGACTGAAGATGTTAGGGATGGGTGTGATCATAAGGTTGAAAAATAGAGTGTTGGGAGGTTGAAGAAGGGGGAAATTCGGGATGGAAGTAAGGTTGGGACAGATGGAACAGAGGGAATTAAGGTTGGGATGGACAGTGGAGAGGGTAAATGGAGGGAAGTTTCGGGAAAGGGATGTCTTTGGGAGGGGAGATTGCATAGTTAGAAGGGTGTCTAGCTAGTCACCCCCCTACTTTTAGGTAGACGTTCCACTGTCTAGTAAAAGTATCGGCTTCAGGCTGAGGGAACAGAAAAAGAGTGGTGAGGGCATATGATGCCAATATACAGAACAGATGAAGTGAAAATGGATGGGATGGATGGAAGAGACCTTGGCCAAATGTGCCGAATGGCACCGCTGGCCGAGAGGTCACAGCTAAAAACTTGCCAGCCTTTCTAGTATACAAGCATGCACAAAGGCAGTTGCATTGACTAGGGCTATGGGCAGAGCTTCCAGCGATGGAACAGGATCCTGGTGAGGCTGTTAGAGCAGTGGCAAGTGCCGACTGGGCCGAGGCTATCGGGATGCACCTAAAAATGTTAGTGGCTTGATGGAATGTAATACTGCCCAATACCCTGTTAATCAACGGATTATAGCAGGTGAGTGAGTTGTAACTGAATATTGCCGACCAACAGATCTAGTGACATGACAGATGGATGGGTGGACTGAGAATGCCCTGACGGATAGTCTAGTAGAGATGTCTATATATTTAGTAATAACCAAATCAGCAGTACTAGGTCAGAATGATTTTTTGAAGGGAAATGAAATAACTGGGATTTTCCAGAAGCCAAAATGAATTATGAGCAGATGACGATTCAAATTAAGCATGCAGGTGGTTTACCAAGGACTTCGGCACCTAAACAGACAACAGAAGAAAGAAATGAAAGGAAAAGGAAATAGAAACATTGATGGGAACCTCACTACTAGGGAATGGCACGGGTTGTTACATACCATTGCAATGGTTGGTGAATACATGTAACAAGTTGCTGTTTAAATAGTGCCCACAGACTAATGCCAGATAACCTGGCATAGTGGCCTTTTGGCCCAGTTGAAACAACACATCACTGTGGGAATTTGTTGCCTTTCACAGTATGCCAGGTTGACCAAAGGTCAGCGGTTCAAATCCCTGTGTGCGCAATAATTTAGAGGGTTGTTGCAATCACTTGGACCCCAGGAACCCTGGCTTACATGATGGTCCATGACATCATGGGGGTCTGCTATGTCAAACAGTAATTAGAGTGCTTGGGGGGAGCCACAGACAGGCCTGGGAAACCTGTTAAGATATCATCACTGTGGCACCTCGAGGGCTCAGTACCTAAGGGGAAGGTACTGTTACATACCATTGCAATGGTTGGTGAATACATGTAACAAGTTGCTGTTTAAATAGTGCCCACAGACTAATGCCAGATAACCTGGCATAGTGGCCTTTTGGCCCAGTTGAAACAACACATCACTGTGGGAATTTGTTGCCTTTCACACGGGTCATCCATGGGTCAAATGTGGATGACCCACACCTGACCCATGGGAAACCCAAACCCGTCAACCAATGGGTTTTTTCCCACAGGTTGATGGGTGTCAGGTGCATGCTGCACCCACATGCCTGCGGTACATTCGTGTCATATGTCTCATTTGTGCCAACATGAATGCACTGTACACACACGTGCCAATACAAACACACAGTATGTGCATGTGCTGACATGAACGTGCTATACATGCACGTGCCAACTTGAACATACTGTACACGCATGTGCCAACTCGAATGTGCTGTATGTGTATGTGCTGACTCGAACGCGCTGTATGCATATGTGCCAACTCGAACGTGCTGTATGCATACGTGCCAACTCGAATGTGCTATATGCGTATGCGCTGACTCAAATGTGCTGACATGGACACATTGTATGTGCATGTGTGAATTTCCGAACAGAACCACGGAAAGGTTGTTTGGAGAGTGGTCTGAGTCGCGGTTCATAACAGTATCCCCCCATTAGGGCCGAGCCCTCGAGGTCCTATGCTTGTTGGAGCAGTGATTAAGGCAGACATGATCGTGAGAGTGGTGTAGGCACCTTTGGTATGTTTTAGCAGCTCATTAGGCACCAGTGTCTGTTGCCTATAAAAAGGGGGGGTCCTCAGAGCTTGAAAGTTTCTCCCCAATGGATGACGTGAATTTGCAACAAATGGAAGGTTCCGGGGCTTCCTCCCATCTCCCCCTTAATGAGGTTGGGGAGTCACCGGTGGTATCTCGGGCAGACCTGGAGAGGGCTATGTGATGTTTGAGGGCTATTGAGGACAAGCTGGCGGTCCTGTGGGCTTGTACTGTCGGAAATGGTGTTCCCTTTGGTGAGTAGGTTCTTCGGGTAACCCTCTTCCTTGGTAACCTCTCCTTCTTTCCTGTAGGGCCAGGTCAAGTCCCCCTCCCACAACCACCCGGGAGCATCTCTTGTGGTTGCTCCAAGCGGGAGCCCTTCTCTAACAACCTTGAGGCTCGGATGTCAGCCCAGTGAACCTGGCATCTGGGGCTTATGACTGTGTCTGCTGGTGTACCTGGCGGTCTGTTGCCAGAGCCGGGGGGTCCAGATGCCTTTGATCGGAATTCCACGTTTGTCGCTCTTCTGGAACAGGTTCAGGAGGACATGGTCTGTTTTTGGAATGCTTTTGAGGTGGATGGAGGTTGCCTGGATGTCCTGGCATCGATGACAGAAAATTGTCCGGAGAAAATGGCGCAAATCGCGTGTCTTTTGTCCCTTATGTCATCGGTGGTTGAGGGTCAGACAGAGTCTGAGTTGGGTGTGCCGCCAGCAGGGGTCATAGGTTTTAATGATAATGAAGTGTCTGAGGATCCTGTCTTCTAGTAGGCATCTAGCTTGAATGATTAAATGATTTTATTGTTCGATAAATTACGGTGTCCGGCTGGTAGGGTTTTCACAGGCCTGGTTTGAGTGGGTACGCGCAGTGGAAGTCGGAAACTACCTCCATTGTGTGGGCTAACTCTGTTGCGGGGAGCCAAGAGGTTTCTTCTTCCGTTCCTTCATAACCGGCCCACCTACCTAGGTATTGGAGTTGGCAGCTGTGGCGTCAATCGATCTTTGAATCCAGGATTTCTGCTATTTCATACTCTGGTTCCCCATCAATTTTAATTGGTAGTTGAGGGGGTACCGTGCGGCTAGGGAAGGTATTGGGAGTAGATGGTTCCAGCATGGACACATGGAAGACAGGGTGGATCGACCACATGTTCTTCAGGAGATGGAGGGTGTAGGACACCGGTCCCATCTGAGCTATGACTTTGTAAGGGCCTAGGTATTGTTCAGATAGTTTCCGGGACAGTCTTGTGGTCCAGATATTGTCCAATTTGAGGAAGACTCTGTCCCCAATCTTGATTTCCAGGGCTTGGGTGTGGTGTCGATCTGCGGAGGTGGTGTATTGCTGCTGGGCAGCAGCTATGTTTCTGCAGAGCTCCTGGTGTAGTTCATCCAGATTTACCCCAAAGTCGTGTGCCCTGGAGGAGGCTAGGTCTCGTTCGGGGTGGAAGGTGATGTCCAGGTGATAACCCTTATTGGTGAAGAAAGGAGAGATCCCGGTTGTGGTGTTGGGAGCATTGTTGTAGGCAAATTCTGCAAATGGGAGGAGATCCGCCCAGTTGTCCTGCTGGTAACTGCAGTAGACCCGGAGGTACTGTTCCAGGGTCTGGTTTATCCATTCTGTCTGACCGTCACCTTCTGGGTGGTAACCAGAGGTGAAGTGTAGTTTCATGTCCAGGGCTTTCCCCAGAGACCTGAAGAAGGAGGATACGACCTCCATTCCGTGGTCTGAAGTGATGTGTGATGGGACCCCGTGTTTGGAGAATACATGGAGTACAAATAACTTGGCTAGGATGGGAGCTGTGATGGTGTTGTGGGTAGGGATGAAGATGGACTGTTTGGTGAGAAGGTCCACGATAACGAGGATGGAGTTGAAACCGGCCGATGGGGGTAGTTTTTTGATGAAGTCTATCGAGATGGAGTTCCATGGGCATGTGGGGACTGGCAGCTGCTTCAGGAGACCATACAATTGATGTCTTTGTGATTTGGCATGCATGCATGTTTGCAGGATTTGATGTAGGATTTGACGGTTTTTTGGAGCTCGGGCCAGATGTATTCTCTTCTAATGAGATCTAGAGTTCGATTTTGTCTGAAGTGTCCAGATATGGGGTGGTCGTGCTTGTTTTGTAGGACTTGTAGGTGAAGGTTTCCGCTATCGGGGATGTAGATGTGTTGGTTAAGGAGGAGGAGGCCTTCTGGTGAGGTTGACCATTTTCTGTCAGGGTTGTCAAACTTCCCCGATGTTTCCGCATCGCTCCGGGTTGCTGTACGGATGTTGTTATGAAGCCGTTCTGTATCCATCGTCATAACGGCCCGTAAGGATGAGACTAGTTGCTCCATGGTAAATACCAGTCGAAGGTTGTGGGGGTTGATTGTGGTGTAGTTGTTTCCCCCTTCCTTTGGGTAGACATCCCATCTTCTAGTCAGTGCGTCCGGTTTGGCTCCGAGGTGCCCAGGGCAGAAGTGGATGGTCATATTGAACTGTGAGAGGTATTCTGACCATTGGACCTGCCAGCGCGTGAGGAGCTTGGTTGTCGAGAAGCATTCCAGGTTTTTGTGGTCCATGACTACATCTATGGGGTCAGGGGAACCTTCCAGGTAGTGTTGCCAGGTTTTAAAGGCTTCATAAATCACAAGCAGCTCCTTATCGTGTATGTCATAGTTCAGTTCTGGGGGTGTGAATGTCTGGGAGTGGAAGGTGATCGGATGTATGTTGTTGTCCGTAGGAGAAATTGTGGATAGGATGGCTGCAAGGGTGTAGTTGGAGGTGTCTGTCTCAATGATGAGTCAGGAACCAGGAATCCATTAGCTTAGCACAGAAGCCATCATGAAGGCTTTTTTGAGGGTTTCAAAAGATGTCCTGCAGTTTTCGGTGAAGTTCCATGGTGTGTCTTTCTGTGTCAAACAGGTTAGTGGGATCGTGATGTCAGAGTAGTTGAAGATGAAGCGTCTGTAGAAGTTTGCAAATCCGAGGAAGGACTGGACATCCTTAACCTTGCATGGTTTGGGCCAGTCCTGAATCACTTTAATTTTGTCGTTGGCCATGGTGAGGCCGTTCGGAGACAGAATGTATCCTAAGTATTCTATGGTGTCAGTGTGAAACTGGCATTTGTCTGTGCAGGCATAGAGGTGATTCTTTCGAAGTCACTTCAGGACTTTGCGTACATGTTTTCTATGTTCTTTGAGATTGTCAGAATATATCAGGATGTCGTCCAGGTAGACCAGTACCGATACGTCGAGTAGGTCTGAGAAGATGTCATTCATGAGGCACTGGAAGGTGGCCAGGGAGTTGCTTAGTCCAAAGGGCATAACACACCATTCAAAAGATCCGTATTGGGTGCGGAATGTGGTTTTCCATTCGTCACCTTCTCAGATGTGGATGAGGTGGTAGGCATGTCGTAGATCTATTTTTGTGAAGATCTTGGCTTTGTGGGGACTGTCAAGTAGGTTGGAAATGCGGGGTAATGGGTACCAGTCCTTCTTTGTGATTTTGTTGAGTCCTCTGAAGTTGACACATAGCTGGAGGGAACCATCCTTTTTCTGGGCGAATAGGATGGGTGCTCCGCCTGGCAATCAGGATGGGCAAATGAAACCCATGGATACGTGTTCGTCTATAAATTCTTGCAGTGATTTTAGCTCACTTTCAGATAGGGAGTAGATTGGGCCGAAAGGGGGAGAGGTTCCCTCGTCGAGTTCTATTCTTAGGTCGTAGGGACAGTGTGGGGCCAGGGTGTTGGCTCGTTTTTTGCTGAAGACATCCCTGAATTCATGGAATTCATCCAGGACATTGGTTAGGTCTACAGGACCATCTTTGTTCTTATCCAGGTCGGAAAGGAGAAGCTGGAAGGTCTGGGTACCTTCCATCTTTGAGATACAGGCGAATGCTGCCACGTTGACTAATGCAACTTTAGGTGCGACGAGCATTTTTTTCGGAGGGTCGGATGAGCGTCATGTGGAGGCTGCAGGCTTAAGTGGTTTCATGGGGTCGGATGGTGGTGGAGTTCTGAACAATATACTACCCAAAGCCCAGTCAATCGACGGATTGAAGCAGGTGAGCCAGTTGTGTCCTAGGACTACTGAGCAACTTGAGTCTAGCGGAGTTACGAAGAAGGTTATAGAGTGTTGCTCCCCTTGGGGAAAACAGATCGGGAGTTCGACGGTTTTGTGTATTGAGGAGTTGGAGGAACTGTCGAAGAGTCTCAGCGGAATCGGTGTGATGTCGTGGTGCTGGAGGTTGTGTTTCAATACCAGTTCCAAATCAAGAAAGCAGTGTGTTGACCCTGAGTCAACGAGGGTGTTCAGGTTGTGACCTGGCAGGGAATCGGAGGTCAGTTGAATAGTTAGCAAATTGGGGCTTGAGAGGGTGGACATGTTGAGCCTAAGCTCCGTTGGGGTGTTGATGGCCTTATTGTCTCCCATGGTCGGTGCTGGGGTCTTCTTGGCTTTCCTCGCAGTTGCAACAGCACATTCTATGGCGGCTGTGGAAGAGGGTTTGGGGCATTCCTTTGCTATGTGACCCGCCTTGCCACAAAAAAGGCAAAGGTCCTGTTTGAGGTGACGCTGTCGTTCTTGTGAGGTGAGTTTCCTGTCTTTACCGAGCTTGGGCGAGTGTTGGTCGTCTGATGTCTGAGTTGTTTCCCTGGTGTTCTCTGATATTCGTTCCCAGTGTCGGGCATCAATGGACCACGATAGGAGGTGAAGTTGTAGTAGGGAGGGTGGTTTCCCTACTCTGGATATTTTGTCTTTGATTCTCCCGGGGAGTCCCTTGTAAAACTGGTGGCAGAGAGCAGAGTCATCCCAGTGGGTGCAGGTGGCGAGACAGTTGAATTCGACCATGTAGTTTGTGATGCGCTGGTCGTCGTGCATGTGGAGTTTCTCAAGGTCAGCTTCAGCCTCTCCTTCTGGGTCATGGGGGCCAAAATTAGTCTTCAGCTCGGAGACAAATTCGTTATGGTCATGGAGCCAGGAAGGTTCATCGTGGTTGGTGAAGGCTGGTTTGAACCAGTCTAGGGAGATTCTGGTCAGGTATGACAATGCATAGGTTACCTTGGAGCTATCGGACTTAAAGGCATCAGGGCAATCTTGGAAGATCAGGTTGCATTGTATTAGAAAGGTTTGTAGTTTCCTTGGGTCAGATTCATCGAAGGGATCCAGGTTCCGGATTTTTGTAGGAGGAGGCACTTTCCTAGAGGTGGCGAGATTGTTTGCCAGCATTGTGATTGCTCTGACAAGGTTTGTTGTATTACTTGGATGTTCCAGGAGGTTCTGAGGTGTGGGAGGTTTGGAACCAATGGGTGGTGGGTTCCGAGAAACGGGCGCGCAACGGAGGAAAGGTCTGGTGATGTTTCATAGGAATCCGGCCCGAGTCTTGTCTCTCATGACGATCAGGAGTGTGAGTACAAATATACTGTTAAATCCGCATGTCAGGCGCTTAGCTAGATACTTCCAGAAGGGTTTCCAGAGGTTCTGAGTGGTTTCCGAGAGGGGGTTTGTACTCCAAAGGCAGAGGGACTAGAGGTCATGGGTTCATGGACGGAAGGACGGGAAGCGCCGGGGGCTTGGGACTGTTTGCGGTATTAGGTAGTTCAACTAGTCGTTCGAGTGGTTCGAGGTTGCAGGGACTTGGCTTCAACTTATGTATTACACCCTCCTCGATCGTCTGTCCCTAATTTTGGAAAGTCAGAAAGTTTACCAGAACTGAATTGGAAACTACGACTCAGAATTAAGTCGATATTTGTACTGGCAAATAGTCCAGTCGACTGGTGGTTTATATACATGTAACTACTCCTTGTACTAACTTATGCCGAGTAAGGACAAGGGGAGAAGGAAAGTACAAGGGGCTAATGGAGGGGTGAAAGCAAGGGGACAAGGTACGTGACGATCTTATGTTTATTGTTTGCATGCGGAACCTTGATTCTCGGAGTTAGAAAGGAGTTGGGTCTGGAAGTCGCGGGTTTCTGAACAGAACCGTGGAAAGGTTGTTCGGAGAGTGGTCTGAGTCACGGTTCATAACAGGGGATGAGAATAGAACAATGAAAGTGAGATAAATGTGGCCAAGAATAAGATAATAGAAGGTGACCGACTATAAAACAATAGGGTCGTGGCTGAGGATAAAACAAGGACAAAATGTCCTGAGGTAGAATGGGCCCAGGAATAAGAAGTAGACAGGTGGGATTAATGGATGATGCATGAGGAAGGAGTGGATGAGGGATGGTAATGAGGAATGTGGATGGTGGATGTGCTGAGCCAAGACCGATGTACCAAGTAACATTGCTTTGGTCACTTGCGCATAGACATAGACTGATTGCACAGTCGGCAGTGCCGAGTTACTAGATACTTGGTACGTGTACTTGACAATAGGTCAATTTTTCATGACTCATACCTGAACCCATGGGAACCTGAACCTGTTATCTGGGTATCAATGGGTTATGAAAAAATGTTGGCTTTGCATAGGGAGTGTGTGCTATGGTTGGAATGCTATATGCAGATATACTTATAGGGTTTTCAGAGGTTTTGTGCATTGTGGGTGTAGGATGCATAGGGTGTAGAGTAGTCTAATACTATTGGAGAGTGTGTGCATATAGAATCATTCAGTCATAGAGGCTGTGTGTAGAGTGTAAGCATTCATGATACATCAGAAGTGTTAGTGTATAACAATGTGGGTGCACTATGCATAGGGCATTGAGTCAACCATTGGACATAGTAGGGACTATAGGTACACTATGTGTAGGGCATTGAGTCAACCATCAAAAATGGTAGTGTTGGGGATCTCTCAATGCTAGGAGTACAATGGTAGAAAATAATAATAGGCATTTCATAACATTGAAAGTTCAAAAACATCAAAATCTTCCCTCAGTACAGTATGAGACAAGCAAACTCAACCAAAAATTTCAACCCAATTTTCTGGCAAAATTGGTTTGTTAAAATTGATAATAGACCATTAAATGAAGTATCTAACATCAAAATAAAGTCAATGTAACAAGCCAATTTTTTTCTAAAATTATTTTTATTTTGGACATGTCAAAATTTTGGCCACACCCCAAAAAAAAACCAAAAAATATGGAAAAAATGTGCAATCAATAGCTATGATCGAGTAGTGTATGATTCCAGTAAAATTGTGAAAAAATAACTATATACCAACTCATAAACAAATAAATACAAATAGGGAACAATCATTACCTGGCCTTGAGATGCTACATAATGCCTGCTGGCCACTATCCAAAATGCAAATGAAACATTAATGGACTATGAAATCAGAATAAGGATCCAGTTACTGAAGCAGATGACCTTATAGAGCATCCAACAACACCTACAAATTATGAATCTGACAGGGAATTGCCAACTTCTGTGAACATTTTTTACAACCATGCCATGGGTGGAATGAAATTTGATTTAGAGGGAGAGGAGACTGAGAGTGAAGGAGCCTCTGAAGCACACAATTATAAATATGAGGACTCAGAAGAGGATCCAGATTCAGAATGGGACAAGGATGATCTTTAAGAAAGGCTCTTTGATTTTGCTGTCAACCAGGGAGATGACTTAAAGGATGAAGATTGGATGCCACCTCATTTGAGGAAAAAAAAGCAGCAAGAAGGCAATGGTACATATGTTCACATTGGACCCTGATTGTAAATTAAAAAATTATAATAAATTGTCAGGTGCCAAATAAGTACAAGAAGGGCCCAGATGTCATGAGCAAGTCCAGTCGCACACAACCTCGATATAAGAAAGCCACTGCAAATCAGAAATCCCTTCATGCATTTGGGTTTTTATCTATGCCTGGACCTAGCTACCAACAACAATCCCCTCCAATTGAAATTGTCAAAGTGCTACCCAAGCCTGAGTTGATGCCAATATATTTGGATACAAATTTACCTAAAGAGGTGCAACATGACATCAATTCTGACATTACCAACACCCAAATCTGACAAGAAAGTGTTGAGGTCCTTGTTGCTGCCGTTATTATTGCTGTTACCTTGCTGGCGGTTGTCCGAGGTGGATTGGTTGCCAGACTTGTCTGATTTCATGTCTTTCTTCGGCTCATTATTGCCCTCTGCAGACTGCTCAGCTTTTCATTCCCAATATCTCATGTCGATCCTTTGAATGTGGTTTTGAAGGTCATCGAGTGTCTGGGGTTTGTCGAAGTGGATGAGGCCATCTTTGATGCATTTCGGCAGTGCCATATATGCTTTGGAGAGGAGGGTGTTGTCGTTGTAGTTGACAAGAGCTGCGAGTCTGTAAAATTCTACAAAAAATCTAGTAGCCTTGTGATTGTCCTCTAAGAAAAAGGATGGTAAAACTCCTCAGCCCAATCTACCCGAGTACACTAAGACCCTCGGCAAGGATGGCAAGCTCCTCCCCACCAAAAAACAAAGATGCATGGACAACAACCTGTGTCTCCTCTGTGCTGCCAGTAATCACAAAGTCACCGAATGCCCCAAGGCAACCAAAGCTTGCATGACTACCACTCCCAACTCTGTCCCCCAGGCAACTGATGCCTCAGACGTCTATGCTGAGGACTCAGCAATGGCAAGCAAAAACTAGTCTGCCATCTGTTAGCCTCTAAGCACACTGAGAGTTGCGTTGACTTAGCAGATGCCAGTAGTGAGGTTTAGATCAATGCTTCTATGTCTCTTTATTCTCTTTTAATTCTTTCCATCAAGTTGATATCCAGAATGAGGTAGTATGTACATACTTGTGCTACTTATATAGGTTAAGAAACGAGATGTGGAATGTAGGACAATAGGGTATGCAGAGCATGTGGGGGTATTGTCCACAATGATCAAGAATAGAATGGAGGAATGTAAATGGGGATAGAACAATGAAAGTAGAATAATAGAAATGTGGCCAAGAATAGGACAATAGGGAGTGACCAACTATAAACATTGGGGTCATGGCCGAGGATAAAACAAGGACAAGATGTCCCGAAGTAGAATGGGTCGGGGAATGGGAGTAGATGGGTGGGATTAATGGATGGTGAATAAGAAAGGAGTGGATGAGGAATGGGAATGAGGGATGTGGGTGGTGGATGTGCCGAGCCAAGACCAAAGTGTCAAGTGACTTACATGTGGCTTGGTCACTTGTGTGTGGAGTTAGACTGATAGTTCGGTTGGCAATGCCAAGGTAATGGGTGCTTGGTACATGCACTTGACAAAACATGGCATTCCTTCTCATGTCACTTCAGATAGAGGCTTGGAATTTGTGTCCCACTTCTGGCATTCTCTCGGGAAAGCCCTTGACATGAAGTTGCATTTCACCTCAGGCTATCACCCAGAAGGCGATGGCCAGACCAAGCATACTAATCAGACATTAAAACAATACCTTTGTGTCTATTGCAACTATCAACAAGACAACTGGGCTTTGTCAGGCTTTGCGGATAGTGGCCAAGTCTGAAACGTGGAATACAGGATGTACTGCATTCATGTAGCCTGGGAGTTTCAGAGTAACAGAGTGAGTACCGGGACGTGCAATGATTTCAAATGGACCCAAAAACTTCTCAGCTAGCTTTTTCGCAGGACGGGTAGTCCTGAGAAACTTGGCTTTGACAAACGCGAGACTGCCAATGGCGAAGTCTGGAGATGGAAGTCTTTTGCGTTAGCTGAGGATTGGTACACTTGTTGAGCATCGAGGATATTGGTTCGAAGTTGCTGATGCAACTCGTCCAGGTCGACTATGAAGTCTTGTGCTCGTGATGAAGCGAGGTCGCGTTCAGGATGAATGGCGAGATTAGGATGATAGCCTTTGTTGGCAAAGAAAGGCGAGATTCCAGTGGTGGCACTGGGAGCGTTGTTATAGGCAAACTCTGCGAGGGGTAATAGCGGGGCCCAGTTGTCTTGTTGATAGTTGCAATAGACGCGGAGGTACTGTTCTAATGTCTGATTAGTACGCTTGGTCGCCATCGCCTTCTGGGTGATAGCCTGAAGTGAAGTGCAACTTCATGTCAAGGGCCTTCCCGAGAGAACGCCAGAAGTGGGACACAAATTCTGAGCCTCTATCTGAAGTGACGTGAGAAGGAATGCCGTGTTTGGAGAATATGTGAAGTACGAAGAGTTCTGCGAGCTGAGAGGAAGTGATGGTAACGGAAGTAGGAATGAAGATAGACTGTTTGGTGAAGCGGTCGACTATGACTAGGATGGCTGTGAATCCCAAGGACGCGGGGAGCTGCTCAATGAAGTCCATGGATATCGAGTTCCAGGGTTTGTCTGGTACTGGAAGCTGTTTGAGTAATCCATATGGCTTGTGACGTTGCGATTTATTCCGCATACACGTCGTGCAGGACTTGCAGTAGTCTTTAACGAATGAGCGCATGCCAGGCCAATTGTAGTCGCGTCTGACGAGGTCTATGGTTTTGTTAATTCCGAAGTGTCCAGAAAGAATGTGATCATGCTTATGTTGTAACACGCGTAAGCGTAAGTCTTGGGCCTCAGGAACATAAATGCGATCGTTGAACAGCAACAGACCATTGGAATTAGTCTGCCACTTCGGGTCGTCGTTATTCGGGAGGTGTTTCTGGGCTAAGGAGTCGGAAGGAAGATGATGTTTGATGTCGTTCAGGATACGCT
>QLPI01021526.1:0-16919 GCA_003314275.1 Chroogomphus rutilus
CCACATGTATTTAGGTAGTAGATAATTAAATAACTTTGGATTCCCCCTGCTTAGCTCGCCTCTGAGATATACCTCGGGGCTGTAAGAGGGTTGCCCTTACAATATCACTGTGGGAATTTGTTGCCTTTCACAATAGCCTATCAAACCATCGCAGTTCTTTCCTAGTACAAGTTTGTAATCCCTGGTCTTTTTTAAGTATCTGAAAATATGTTTGACCGCGTTCCAGTGTATAAGACCTGGATTCTCAAGAAATTGAGATAGGAGAGATACTGCAAAGGCTATATCAGGCCGGGTTGCAACAGCTGCCCACATCAATGAACCAATAGCTTCTCTGTAAGGGATTTTAGCCATAGCTACTTTCTCCTCGGTAGATTTAGGGCATTGATCTTTAGAAAGTTTTATATTTGGATCAAGAGGTGTCATGTGGCCTTTAGCGTCATGCAGGTTAAAGTGATCGGTAATTTTGTCAATGTACGCCTCTTGTGAGAAGCTAATAGACAGAGATCGCCTATCTCTGTCGATTTTTAGATTCAGGAGCCAATGGAGCTCACCGAGATCTTTCATTTTAAAGATCTTCATGAGGTCATCTTTAATCTCCTGTAAGATCGAATCTTGAGTTGCCGTGATAGTTAAATCGTCAACGGCTACTGCAATGATCCTGAAGCCTTTTCCTCCATGCCGATAGAATACGGCCGTGTCAGAGGCTGATTTTCGAAATCCAAGTCTCGATAGCATGTCACTTAAACATCTATACCATTCTCTACCAGATTGCTTGAGCCCATAAAGGCACTTTTTTAGTAGTAATATGTGGTCATGGTTTTTCTGAATGTATCCCTCAGGTTGTTTCATATAAATTGGTTTATGTAGGTCGGCATTGATGTAGGCGTTATCAACATCCATTTGATGGATCGGCCAATCGTTCCTGGCGGCTATTGCACATATCGTGCATAATGACGCTAGGTGGACAATGGGTGCATAGGTCTCAAAATAGTCAACACCGAATTTCTGGGTGTAACCCTGAGCCACTAAGCGAGATTTTGCTCTAATCTCCCTATTTTGATTGGATTTGCAGACGTAAGTCCATCGACTGCCGACAATATTAGCGTCTGGAGGAGGTAAAACTACTTCCCAGGTTCTTTTGTCGATTAGCACATCATATTCATTGTCCATAGACTTTTTCCACGTAGGGTTACTTAGAGCTTCATGTGTATTGCTTGGCTCTGTCAGGCTTTGGTCCGCTAATATGCCGGTTTTATCGTCAGTTTGCTCTTCTTTGTCAACTTATTCTATATTAATAACAAGATAGTTGTCCTTTTGATCTATTTCCTCCGCTAATGTGCTAACGTGCATGCCGGTCTCTTCTTTAGGCGAATGTTCATGTCAGAGGTGAATGCGCTCGCTCCTCCTTGGCAGTTCTAATTCAATCGGCCCGCTGGCTGCCTTTTGGTTAGGTTGCAGATCTTCAAGGTCTAGTTCAGCGGCGTTATTTTTTGTATTATTGCTTATGCCTGTAGGCAGAATGCGTGCGGCGGCTGGAATGCATGCGGTGACCGGAACGGGTGCCGGTATGCCCGATAGCGGTGGTTGAGCGGCGGCGGACAGCGCGAGCGCCGGTTACAATTTCTTAGTCTGCGCCAGCATAATTTTTGGCGTTTCCTCGGTAGGTATAATTGGGACTTTGCGTTCTTCATTAAAAAGAATATCACGTTCCATTGTCACCTTCCGAGACTCCGGCCAATATATGAGATTGCCGTTGCTTTTTATTGAGTAGCCAATCCACTTGGCACTCTTGGCCCTCGGCGATAGCTTGTCTCCCTGTTTGATCTTGATATAAATATCTTCTCCCCACATGTGCAGGTCCTGGAGATCAGGTTTTGACTGATGTATCATTTCATAAGGTGTTTTGTTAGGTAAAGCCCGGGTAAAGGTTCTATTTTTGATGTAGTTGGTATGTTGGATCGCGTACCCCCATAAAAATTTGGGGAGATTAGACTCAATTAACATAGCACACATCCTCTCCACTAAGGTGCAATTTAGCCATTCGGCTACACTATTAGACTCTGGAGTGTCGTGCACGGTCAATCTATGCTGCGTTCCTGGTTTTTCCAAGTGATCGGTGAATTCTTTGCTTGTATACTCGCCCCCTCTGTCAGATACTAGCATTTTGATATGCACATTTCTCTGACGAAGTAGCATAGCTTCGTAAAGCTTGTATTTCTGAAAGGCTTGATCCTTGGAAACCATCAAATATAGTACTGACTCCCGTGAATGATCGTCGATAAATGAAATGTAGTAAATTTTCTTGTCAATCGTTGGGTGCCTGGCAGGACCCCAAACATTGGAATAGACCTTGTCTCTGGGTCTCTTGGATCTTTCGCTTGACTCATGAGGAAGCGGTTTGTGTGTGATCTTTGATTTGATGCACGCATCGCAGGAAAACTTGTCACCTATTGAGGCTGAATTGACACCAATTACCATGCCATGATTAAGTAGATGTCTCAGGGATTTCTGTGAGATGTGTCCAAGTTTTTTATGGATCTCTATGGCTGATAAGCATAGATGAGTGGAATGTATTGTAGAGTTATCATTTAGACAATATAGGCCGCGGATCTTAGGGGCTTGCATTAATATATTCCCAGTAGAGTTTTTGATTGTGAATTTTTGATGTGCAAACTCGGTCTGGAAACCCGCGTTGTCACAGTGGCCAATAGAGATAAGGGTGAACGCAATAGATGGCGCATAAAGTGTGTCCTTCAAAATAATCTCGGCCTTCTTCCCTTGTGCTGTAGTATGTAAGACTAGCTGGCTGGATCCTAGGGCTTCGAATATACCCTTGTCGGCTACATGGATCTTTCGAGGTTCAGGGAATGATCGATAATTTTCAAGTATTTCCCGGTGTGGCATCATGTGAGAGCTAGCGCCGGTGTCTAATATAATCACTGATCCTAATGCTTCGTTCATTAAGGCCGTTGGATCGAAGTTATTAAATGCAGTGGATTCTTCATCTTTTTCTTCAGATGAGACTTCATCTTCTGCGGTAGTAGCTTTAGCCTTCCCTTTTCTCTTTTTAGATTTAAATTTTGCTCGTTTCTTCTGTCTTGGCCCTTGGCCTTCTTTTCCGCCTCCTTTTGCCCAGCAGGTTTCAATAGAGTGACCTTTCTTCTTACAATTGGAGCATGTCAGTGCCTGTTTGGCAGATGATCTGTTACATACCATTGCAATGGTTGGTGAATACATGTAACAAGTTGCTGTTTAAATAGTGCCCACAGACTAATGCCAGATAACCTGGCATAGTGGCCTTTTGGCCCAGTTGAAAGAACACATCACTGTGGGAATTTGTTGCCTTTTACATGATCCCACAAAAACTTGTTCCTCCTGAGAAATTGACAGGGTTTTACGCCTATCATATTGCGCCTTCAGGACCCTAATAATATTAGCATGGTCTAGAGGGATGCCCATCTCTTCAAGAGAAGTCGTGAGGGAATTCATGACAGCTTCATAAGAAGGTAGCAATGAGGCGAGAATGATATCAATGAACTCGGTTTCAGAGATTGTGGCTCCCATTTCATTGAGCCGTGCATAGAGGTCTTGGGCTTTGTCCAGATGGTCCCTCAAATTGTCGCCCTCGGCACATTTAATGTTTCGGAGCTGGCGCTGAAGAGTTACAACAACCATCTTGGGCTTCCTCGTCATTTCAGCGACTAATGCATCCCATGCCTCTTTCGCAGTCTTCATCTTCTGAATCATCAGGGCCAGCGACTCTGACACAGAGATGATAAGTTGAGCCTTAACCTGGCCTTCTCTTGACATATATGTTGGAAATATTTGGTGATTAATTTTCTTTAATTTTCCCATTTTACTTTTATTACCGCGTACTTTCATTGTGCGCGCGCGTTCACTTGTCACATGTGTGACTATTGTCACATACACGCGTGACTCTCGTTACTCACGCGCGTGACTCACGCATTCTCATTAGTTGTCACTCGCGCGTCATGTATGACGCTTATGCGCATGAAAACTTTTCCCTTATATTCGCGTCTTCTCATGTATAATAGCGGTCAATAACTGTAGGAATATAAATAAGCTTTTATCCTTTCCACTCATGAGCTCAGTTTTCCTCCACATTCCTTCATTCTAAAATAATCATTATTCACCCTTAAAATCCCATCACAACATGATTAAGAGTCTCAGTTCGCTCTCATTAGCCGACTGAGTTGCTTTGGCGCTCTTTACTTGATATCTCTATTAATGACTGCCACATAGACTGGCCATCCATATGATCCATTTACGACCCATTTACGACCCATTCATGATTTTTGATTTCTCATCGAGTTCTATTATCCGAGTCGAGCCGAGTCGAGTCGAGTCGAGGGACTTTACATCAAAGTCCATAATGTTTTGAATTTTCGAGCCGAGTTCTATTATCCAGAGTCAAGCTGAAATGAGATATATTGATTCAAGTCGAAGTTGAGGCATGCCATTGTTTTTGAAGAAAGATGATTTGAGGAGGAATTTTTGAGGAGGAAGTCAGATTTGATATATTGAGCTGAGTGGAAGTAAATCAATTTGCATTATCTGATGAAGTTACACGAGTATTATCGACGCGTCAATCTGTCCCCATTGTTTTGCATCCCACTGTTGTGCACATCACATTCGCATTGTTTGTGTCTTGATTGTGCTGTTTAGGTGTTCTCCAACTCAATCCATTGCTTCTCATTTGCGTTGCGTTATCATTATTCGGTATAGGAGAGAGAAAAATTGGTTGAAGAAATATTGCCTGAGGAAGATCAAGAAAAAGATGTTGAAGTCGAAGAAGATAATAAAGATGTAGCATTAACCACCTGCACACCATTCAAATCAGTTTCCCTATCTGCATGTGTGCATTTGCAATCATCCCATGCACTGGCTGTTTATGGCCTGCTTGCATATGCACCGTCTTGTCTGTATCTCCAAATCAATGAAAGAGCTCCACCATATATCGTTGGCAACATTTTTCATATTGCGCTATATCATGGGCTGGTTCAATAGCCACTTGTTATCGTTTGCGGTCCCCCTATGCTATGCTGTCCTGACTGCACGCATGCCCATATTGTTCACACCATTCCATGTATCGTCCCCATCACCTCGTCTACCGTCATCATTTGCATGTCTGTCTATTGTCCATTTCCCGTACGGGCCAATTTCGTTATCTACATTTGCACGACCAACAATCTCACCACTTGCCTACGGTCTTCGTTCATGCCGTCGTCATTCTCGTACATCGCGTGACTGCTATCTCCACCGCCACTTGTATTCGTCTATATGTTGCCCCTGTAACCTTCAAGTTTATGTCCGATTTGTTTGTCAGCCGTCATCATTCGCGCACCGTTCCAATCGTGTTTCCAATTGGTTCTCATCGTTTACGCCTTGATCCATGTTATGTTCGCATGCCGTCTGTGATTGGTCTCTCGCTCATGCGACCAGCATCACCGCACGCACCTCGTTCATATCTCCCCATGTAACACTTTGACTTCATTTCATGCGCCGCCCGTTCTTGGCCAATTCATGCATGCGCCGGTTTGCGTCTCCTGTGTCAACATTGCTTCCATCACATGTATTGTGTTGACTGCACTCTATCTGTGTAGCCATTTCCCCGCACGATATTCCATACATCGTTCGCAACCGCGCTGTAGTTCCCACCGACCCTGTTTCATCCGCGCGACGCTCATCCATCCTCACCATCCCCGCCTCAGTCCTACTCACTGGCCCGCGGTTCTTGCATCCATGTACTGGCAGTTCGCGACCCGTTCTTTCTGTTCACATGGGTTATCACTAACGCGTTATCTCCATCACGTCCTCATTCATCCCATTCTCATCATCGCCTGGTCTCCGCCGTCAATTCTTCTTGTTCGCGCGGCTATTTGTCTTTCCCTATCAATTCTCAATCCACCGCCTGCTTTCCGTCCGTCATTCTGGTCGTTCGCCCGGTCGCCCCCCCCTTGGTACCAATAGTTCTCATTATTCTTTCGACAACCGCGTCGCCTCCACGCCACGCGCGCGGCTTCTTCATATTCTTGTAGTCGTAGTTCAAACGGTCGCTCGTCTTGAATTCCATCGTTTCCTTTAACATCCGCGTTGCCTTCACGTCACGCGCGCGGATCCTCAATTTCCATAGGTCGTTCATGCAGTCGCCACCATCGCCATCAGCGTCAGTCACACGCGTTACACAAATCGTTCGTGCTTTTCGTCGCCGAACGCTATCGTCGTTACTTGCCGCCCCGATTTCGTCGTTTCGTCGTACATTAGTGCAAACCCTTTTCGCTCATCAGTTCTATGAGCTGTCAGGGTTTGAAGGGGCGTGTTGGAAATATTTGGTGATTAATTTTCTTTAATTTTCCCATTTTACTTTTATTACCGCGTACTTTCATTGTGCGCGCGCGTTCACTTGTCACATGTGTGACTATTGTCACATACACGCGTGACTCTCGTTACTCACGCGCGTGACTCACGCATTCTCATTAGTTGTCACTCGCGCGTCATGTATGACGCTTATGCGCATGAAAACTTTTCCCTTATATTCGCGTCTTCTCATGTATAATAGCGGTCAATAACTGTAGGAATATAAATAAGCTTTTATCCTTTCCACTCATGAGCTCAGTTTTCCTCCACATTCCTTCATTCTAAAATAATCATTATTCACCCTTAAAATCCCATCACAACAATATATCTCTCCAACCTCTCCTCAGCTTTATCTAACAGCATCTCCTCATCATCTGTAAAAATATGACCTTGAGGGAATGTAGGAGGGTCCGGAGGCCTGAGGGCTGTGCCATCAATATGTCCAAGGAGGCTTTTGGATTCAAAATAGCTTAGAAGAGTTGCTTTCCATAATGGCCAATTGGAACCATCAGTAGACAATTTCTCCACAGCCATTAACTTGTCTGATTTATCCCCAGGGCCCATAACCATGAAGGGAAATGAGCTCTAATAAATTAGTGTAACTTGAGTAGGAACACAAGGGATACACAGACTAAACAAATTAAATCTCCTCAGTGTGGTCAAAACACTGTTATTTGATAGAAACTACCTAAACAAATTAAAACTACAAATGATTAGAAGAGGCACATGGATTGTAACTACTTTTGCTCACCTCCTCAGTGTGGTCAAAACACTGAGGAGAGGGAGTATGCAAGTGTGTCTCAGTGATACCCCTAGCGATCGTTTTGCATTCAGCACATCGGTCAGCCAAAATACCGGCAATGACCGGAACGTTAGAACGCGCGCGTAGCCTTGACGCGGAAGCAAATTGAAAATGGCCGCGTCGATAATAGTACAAAAGATTAAGAAAAAAGAACCGCAAAAAATAACCTAAAAATACAGAAAAAATATAGAAAAGTATTGTGAATAGTTTTAAATGATTTTTATGGAAAAATAAAAATAAAAATAAAAACTTAAGAATATTTGGCTTGATATCAGGGTAATTGACCCAACAACAGGAACCACCAACAGAATGAAAATGAGTCATGTACCATGGCATGCCATAAAGAATGAGTTGCCTCATATCGCAGGAGTCAGGCCATTGAGTTATCTGGCCATATGTCCCACATGAATCATGAGGTCCACTGCAAACACCACTGCATTGCTGGCAATGACCCATGAGGTAACAGCAGACAGCACGTGAGCCAAGAGAGTACAACGTAAATGAAGCCATGTAACATCAAACCACGAGGGATTGCAAGTAGCATGCCTAGAATTGAGATGAACGATGCACAAGACATTGCATGCCATCGAACATGAACCATCATGCCACTACAAAGAACATGCCACCAGTTGAGTTATCCAGAACCAAATGCCACATGCAAATGACAGAGCTCATCATAACAGGCAAAGGGCTGCTACAGACATATCATGATATGTCATGTTCAGTAGATAGCAATCCATTGAGGCTGCTGATCATTACACCAGCACAAACAGGAGACATTGAAGAAGGTTTGACAGAGGAAGCAGAAGGCAGAGTCAGTGAGGATTAGAGAATAGCATGGGTTAGGTGCACCCACACAGGTCACTGGGTTGGGTGCCCTTGGGTTTGGGTACAGGTCAAGCTGAGAGCACTCACAACCCGGCCTAACCTGGCATATCATCTATATACATGTGTATGCACACATGTACAACCTGCACTTGCTCCTGCCATACGACCTGCACTTGCTCCTGTCGTATGACCTGCACTTGCTCCTGTCGTATGACCTGTACTTGCTCCTGTCATATGTGTGTGCATACAACAAGCACGGACCTGACACCCGTCCGCTTATGGGAAAAAAACCCATGGGTTGATGGGTTCAGGTTCCCCATGGGTTGGGTGTGGGTCACCCACATTTGACCTGTGGGTGACCTGTGCCATTCCCTACACCACCATTCAGGCTGGAGCTGAAAATAACCTTGAGTAAAATTCCAGAGTTTAGCCTGATCTGGAACCCTGGTCAGGGGTTTGGATTCTGCTTTTTTCAAGGTTAACTCTCAAGCTTGAAAAAAGGTTGAAATCATAAAATATAAATGTTGACATTAGGCAGATTTGTTCTCAAAAGCCAAGGCTGTATAATCATTGCCTAATATTAATTCAAATAACTTTGTATATTATATCCCTACATAAATTTAGAATAAAATGTAGTTATGCAGTGCTAACATGTCAAGAATTGGCTGCCTGTTAAATCCACATGTCAGGCACTTAGCTAAATACTTCCGGAGGGGTTTCCAGAAGGTTCCAAGGGGTTTCCATAAAGGGGGTTTGAGGTTCCGAGGATGATAGGGTTCGAGGTCACAGATTCATGGACAGGAGACAGAAAGACAGAAAGATGGGAAGTGCCAGAGACTTAGGGTTGGTTGCAGTATTAGGTCGATACAACTAGTCGTTCGAGTGTTTGAAGTCAGAGGGACTTGGCTTCAACTTATGTGTTGTGCCCTCCTTGATTGTCTGTCCCTAATTTCAGAAAGTCGGAGAGTTTACTGGAACTGAATTGGAAACTACGATGTAAATTAATTCAATATTTGTACTGGCAAATAGTCCAGTCAACTGGGGGTTTATATACATGTACATAGCTAATCCTTATACTATCTATTGCCTAGTAAAGACAAGGGGGAGAGGGGAATACAAGGGGCTAATAGAAAAAGGAGAACAAGGGAGCAAGATATATGATGATCCTGTGCATCATTTATCAAAGGAATGGAACCTAGGTATCAAGTACATGTACCGAGATTCCGGTAATTTGGCAGTGCTGACTAAGCAGTCAGTCTCTGTCCATGCACAAGTGTTCAAGCCGCATACAAGTCACTTGGTACACTGGTCACAGCTCGGCACATTCACCATCTACATTCCTTGTCCCTATCCTTCATCCACTTGGTCCCATTCACCATCCATTAATCCCACCCTGTCTGCTCCTTACTCCTCGACCCATCTTACCTCGGGACATCCTGTCCTTGTTTTATCCTCGGCTACAACCCTATTTTTTATAGTCTGGCACTCCCTATTGTTCTATCCTTGGCCACATTTCTTCTTTTCTATTTTCATTGTCATATCCCTGTCTACATTCCTTCATTCTAATTTTACCCATTGTGGACAATACCTCCATGCTCTGCATAGCTTATTGTCCCACATTCCTTATTCCACATGTCACTTCTTAATCTATATAAGTAGGACATGCATGTACATACTTCCTCATTCTGGGTATCGACTAGGCTTAGGCTCCTTACCTTCTCTTTCCTCTGTAAAAGTCCTCTACTCAGGCCGGCACCTTTGGCACTCTACCGAGTATCCTGTAAGGGCAACCTAAGCAGGCGTTCTACCCTCGGGTGGCGCACTGGTGAAGGGGGATCCAAAGATTTAGTATGGTACCTAATACATAGTGACTAGCCTACCTGGCGAAGGGGGATCCAAAGAGAAAACTCTAGCAAACCCTTTACCCACTGACTACTGTATATAAGCACCATCGCTATAGTGCTCCGTGCCATACTGGGCATCATCCTCTGTACCAACCGGGAAGTTCCGCCAGGGCCTCAACACCAGGAGCGAACGATGAAAGGAGGGCCAATGGTTACAGTGGACACTTCTAGAGGGTACTCGCCAATGGTGATGATTGTTTGGTGCATAGTACGTTCGGTACTGCCATGAGTGGGCTGAACGGATCTTGGTCGGTGGGTGTGGAGTACGGGTGAAGCAGTATTGGTCAGGATTCATGATCAGGGGTTCCCCTGACATCACCCCCCCTCTAGAATGCGGTGTCCCTGACACATTGATCCCTACGGGCAGGACTGGTGTGCGGGATCTGAAGGCGGATGCATCCAAGGCACGGATTCAACGTAGGGTGCCCAGGTGCAGATGGTAGAAGTTGGCAACAAGGTCGGGGGCCCAGATGTTGTTTTTGTTCTCCCAAGAATTTTCTTCGTAGCCATGACCCTTCCATTTGATAAGGAATTGCAGCCAATTTGCTCTCATTCGGCTGTCGATAGGGAATAGCACGGGTTCAGCCAACCCGCACGGGTCACCAGGTCGGGTGCCCTTGGGTGTGGGTGCGGGTCAAGCCCAGAGCACCCATGACCCGGCCCAACCCAGCGCGTCAACCATGTATGCGTGCATGCGCATGCATACGACACCCAACCGGCCACTCGCTCCTGTCGTACGTGTGCGCGTACAACACGCACGTGCATATGACACACGCGCCGCATGCGCATATGACACACGTGCCGCATGCGCATATGACACACGTGCCGCATGCGCATATGACACACGTGCCGCATGCGCATATGACACACGTGCCGCATGCGCATATGACACACGCGCGCCGCACCATATGACACGCACACACCGACACCAACGAGCCATACGTGCACGCGTACAACGCGTTCGTGTCAGTGAGTGCGTGTACAGCGCGTTTGCGCATGCGCATACAACGCGTCCATGTCGGCGTGTTCGAGTCGGCGCATACGCGTACAGTGCATTCATGTCGATGTGTTCGTGTCGGCGCATTCATGTTGGCGTGTCTGTGTACTGCACGTTTGTGTTGGCGCATGCGCGTACAGCACGTTCGTGTCGGCGCAAACGTGACATACGACACAAACGTGCCGCAGGTGTGTGGGTGTGCCGTGCACCCGACACCCGTCGACCTGTGGGAAAAAACCCATGGGTTGACGGGTTCGGGTTTCCCATGGGTCGGGTGCGGGTCACCCACATTTGACCTGTGGGTGACCTGTGCCATTCCCTAGCTGTCGAGCACTTGCTCAACCTCGAAATGTCTCTCTTCATCGACAAGGATCAGCTGTGGTGGAAGGGGTTGTCGTCTACCCAGGATGGGGTCTGCCAGAGCCAGGGTGAGTTTGACGACTGGGAAGACTGGGTGAAGATGGCTCAAGGCCTTCGGGAGTCAAAGTTGGTATGCATGAGACCCCACTCATTCCTCAACGAGGTAGGGGCCAAGTTGCCTGTGCGCTAGTTTCTTGGACGGCTGATTGGTGCAAATATCGCTAGCATCGAGGTACACCTTGTCACCTGGTATGAATGTCGGTGTTGGCTGGTGCCTGTGGTTGTAATAAGTTGCCATGTCGTCCTTTGACTTTACCAGGGCCACCTTTGCCTCCAAAAGTGCTCCTTCCATCTGCTCCTTGAACTTGTTCACAGACTCAAGGCAGGATAGAAGTTGGTGCTGTTCTAACCCCATCCGTGGGTGTCAGCCCATATCCAATAAGAAGGGGGACTCATGGGTTGAGGCATGAATGTAATTGTTGTACTGGAACTTGGCTAGGGGTAGGAGATAATCCCAGTCATCTTGCCTCTCGTTGATGAAGAGGTGGAGGTACTGTTCTAGCTCTTGGTTCACCCATTTGGTCTGACCATCCATCTGTGGGTGGTAGGCTGTAGAGGCTGCCAAGCGAATGCCTAGTAAGCGGTAGAGCTCCCAGGTGAACTCACGGACGAATTGGACCCCTTGATCGGACACCACCACCCTTGGCAACCCGTGCAGCTTCCACACATGGTGTAGGAAGAGTCGCACTGCTCCGGCTGCCATCACTGTCGTGTGAGTCGGTATGAAGTGGGCCCATTTGGACACCGAGTCTACCACGTTCATTACGGCGTCATACCCATGCGCGTCGGGGAGTTCTACTACAAAGTCTACACTTATGGCATCCCACCATGCCTTGGAGATCGGGAGCAGGTGGAGTTCTCCAGCAGGCCATTGTCTTTGGACCTTCATCCGTAAGCACAGGTCGCATGTCTTAGTGTACTCGCCAATGTACCAAGACATGTGAGGCTACCAATAGTTTCGGGAGATGAGTTCGAGGGTCTTCCAGCGGCCGGGATGCCCAGCTACCTTGGAGTCATGGTGATGGGCTATGATCCATCGCTGGAGGCCTCCCTTGTCTGGAACATACGCCTTGCCTCAGAAGGTCAACAGTCTATTGGCTTCTGCCCATTTGGCCGAGACCAACAATCTTCCTCCTGCTTCTCGCAATTTCCTCACCACCTCCATCACTTCATCCTCTAGTGTCCCTTCACTTAGCACCCTCTTCAGTTCTTGGATGATCCCTTGCTCTTCCCCCTCCAGTGCCACCCCTTCTAGCGCCTGTATCGCGAACAGCTTGGGCCAAAGCAAGACTAGGTTGCTATTGTTGCCCATGCCCGATCCATGGTCTGACCGACACAAAAGCACATCAGACTTCCCCATCGCTACTCCCGGTCGATGCCGCAGATTGAAGTTGAAGCGCGAGAGGTAGAGGGACCAATGGGCTTGTTGCCGGTTCAACTTTTTTGAGGATCGGAAGTACTCTAGGTTCTTATGGTTGGTCCAGATTTTGACATGGTATTCAGCACCCGCTAAGAAGTGTCTCCACTCCTCTAAGGCTCGGATGATGGCAAGCATCTCCTTATCATGGATCTCATAGTTCCTCTCTACTGGGGAGAGGCTTTTCGAGTAAAAGGCAATCAGGTGCCACTTGCCATCCTTGCATGACTGCTGTGAAAGGACCGCTCCCGTGGCCATGTCAGAGCTGTCCACTTCCACTTGGTAAGGGCGGGTATCATTGGTGAACCTGAGGATAGGCACCATTGTGAACTTTATCTTGAGCCCTTCGAAGGCTGTCTGTTCCTTGTCTCCCCACCTCCACTTCGCATCCTTCTTCACAAGTTTGAACAGCGGCCTGGCGTGGTGCAAGAACCTCTCAATGAACCTCTGATAGAAGTTGGCGAAGCCGAGGAAGGCCTGCACCTCTTTTCAACTTGATGGAGTCGGCCAGCCTGTGACATCCTCTACCTTGACCGGGTCCATCTCCACCTTGCCGTGAGATATGATGAGGCCTAAGTATTCGATCCTCGTCTATTCAAACTCGCACTTCTTCTGCCAAAGGTAGAGCTTGTGGGCCCTTAGTTGTTCAAGGACCTCCCAGATGACCCATCGATGCTCTTCGAGAGTCTTGGTGAAGATGAGGATGTTGTCCAGGTACACACACACATGTCTTTCCATTACGAGGTCCTGAAAGATGTCATTCATCATGGTCTGGAATGTCACGGGACTGTTGGTGAGGCCAAAGAACATGACAAGGGGCTCGAACAGCCCTCGGTTCATGCAGAATGCTGCCTTCCACTCATCTCCTTCCTTGATCCGTATATTGTTGAACCCCCATCGTACATCCAACTTGGTGAAGTACTTGGCCCCCCAAAGTTGCACAATGAGCTCCGAGATGATGGGGAGGGGATACCGGTTCTTCACCGTCATCACATTGAGTACCCGATAGTCCTGGACCAGTCGGAGGGAGCCATCTTTTTTCTTAAGAAAGAACACGGGGCTTCCCATGGGGGATTTCGAGGGGTGGATACGGTCTGTATAGAGGTTCTCTTGTAAGAACTCGTCCAGTTCTCGCTGTTTGCTCAGAGAGAGGGGGTACACTTTGCAAGCCAAGAGTTTTGCTCCAGGTTCCAGTTCAATAGTGTGGTCCCACATCCTCTGCTCGGGGAGAGAATTGAAGGACTCCTTCTCGAAGAGGTCATTAAAGTCTTGGAGATAGGGTGGGATCGTCCCTTTCTCCTTGGAGGGAGTGCTCCGGAGTGCCCATTCGGCCAGTTGCTGCGCGGTTGTGGCGGCTGCGATAGTGCAGAGCCCAGTCAAACCCCTAGCAGAGCCTAGCCAAAACCAGCAGAACCCCTGGCAGAGACTAGCTGAACCCCTAGCAGTAGAGCCTAGCCAAACACCTAACAGAGCCTAGCCCAACATTCAGCAGAGCCCAGTCAAACCCCTAGCAGAGCCCAGTCAAAACCAGCAGGACCCCTAGCAGAACCCAGCAGAACCTAGCAGAACCCCCAGCAGAGCCCAGCTAAACCCAGCTAAACTCCCAGCAGAGTCTAGCTAACAGTCCCAAGCCAAGCTGAATCTAGCTAAATCCTAAGCAGAGCCTAGCTGAACCCCAAGCAGAGCCCAGCTAAACCCAAAGCAGAGCCCAGCCAAACCCAAAGCAAGCCTAGCCAAACCCTGCCAAACCCTGTCAAACCCCTAGCAGAGTCCAGCTGAATCTCTAGCAAAGCCTAGCTGAATCCCTAGCAAAGCCCAGCTGAACCCCCAGCAAAGCCCAGCCAAACCATCAGCAAAGCCCAGCCAAACCACCAGCCAAGGCCAGCGAAACCTAGCTGAACCCCTAGCTGAGTCCAGCTAAACCCAGCTGAACCCATCCAAATCCAGAGAATCTAGATATACTGAACCCAGCTGAACCCAACCAAACCCAGAGAATCTAGATATACTGAACCCAGCTGAACCCTAAGCAGAGCCTAGCTGAATTCTAAGCAGAGCTCAGCCAAACCCCAAGCAGAGCCTAGCTGAACCCCAAGCAAGCCCTGCCAAACCCCTAGCTGAGCCCAGCTGAACCCCTAGCAAAGCCCAGCCAAACCCCTAGCAAAGCCCAGCCAAACTATTAGCCGAGCCTAGCCAAACCTAGCTGAACTCCTAGCTGAACCTAGCCAAATCTAGAGAATCTAGATACAATCAATTTTAAATTTTATTTGTATAGCATAACAGGCTATTCTTTTTTAAACATTAGCCTCTTTGGTATGACATAACCCAGAACTTAGCCTGGAACCAGCTAAATCCCCAGAAAAGTCCCCAGCAGCAGCCTAGCAGTAGAGCCTAGCCCAGAGCTACTGAACTGCCAGGCTGAAAGCAGTAAGTATTCTTGAGTGCATATTCACATCCTAAGTTTAGTTCTTGCAACATCTATCTATTTACATGATAGATCCTCTAGCAGATGTTAAAAAAGACCTTATCACATTCAGATCAAAATCAAGTGGGTAAAATTACAAGTACAGATCTTTCATTGATATAGTGCCATAGCCACAACTATTAAACCTGATTCTACTAAGTTTTAGCTTTTCCTTGACTGGTGCAAAGAAAAGGTAAAACTTACTCTTTCAGGACCAGGCTCACTTTGAGCTCACCCTGTATTAAGTAGAAGTGCTTTGTATATTAGATGGTTTCACAATGATAGTTAATAGTGTTTGATATTGTTCAGCATTCCCTACACTCACATTTAGTTTTTTAGGAGCAATGACGTGAGACATGACATGGGTGTGACAAAAGCTGACTGAGTAAGCTTACCAAATTAGCTTGCATATATAAATGGCAGTGATAAGTCACAGCGGCGGTGTCAAACATGGCAGGACTCACCAATGGGGACTTGTGTTGAACCCAATTGTTAGGAACCGTATGCTGGCATACCCGACTATTCATTTCAGCCCACTCAGCCCAACTCCGCCCTCGCTCACCTATTCAACTATATGCCCTCAGCCCATGGACTATATGCACCTCATGTATCCGTCTTGGCATCACATGCTCCTGTCAATTCATTCATTCCATTTACATCACACTCTATATGCTCACTATTCCATTCCATCTTCATTTATGTCAATATCCTTTCATTTATGTTCCGCTCCACTTTCATTTATTCGCAATTCCATTCAGTCTCTTATATCTGATTTGCTATTACATTCCTTAGGGTAACTCCATTGGGAATTGGAGTGACACATCACTCCCCAATGTCATAGAGGAGATCATTATTTGGGGCATAGTATTTCCATTCTCGCTTTTCACGATCCTCGGCTTTCTTATTCTATTATAGGAATCTAGTCGACTCCTAGTATATTTGAAAGTAGTATAAAGATCTTATACTTCAGTAGTTCAGTCCTCAGTCAGATAATCAACCTTGATTTTCTACTAAGCTAATCCTCTGTCTCACCTTTCTGAAATTAGGGCCAGTGCAATCTGGTGGGCACAACACACAAGTTGAAGCCATACCCTGTCCCAAACCTTGCCATTGATTTATCTTTGGGAGATTTTACATTTATTAAGATTACATCATTCCTTCACATTGTAACACCAATGACCATTGCAATATGGAAACAAGTACTGTGCAATGGCTGAGAAGTGGCTGTGGCCATCTAAGCGAGTGCTGGTAGTTGTCGATGCCAAGAGAGCCTCACATGGCTGGTATCTATGAGTGAGTGATGACCCATGCAATATGGGCGAGTGCTGCACGAAAGCTAAGGCAAGTGCCTATGGTCACCTAAGCAAGTGCTAGGGAGCATCATGCAGTTAGTGTCGATAATAGAACAGGACATTTATTTACACTTCAGTTACCACTATGGGTAGGTAGTGTTACGATAGTGATAAAGACGTATTCGTAATTATATTGATTCTCCCAATGGCGAAGTTATTGGCGAGGTTCGGAGTTGGGGTTGGCTTCAACGTGCTTGCGTTGCGCCCACTTGGATCGTACGGTCCCCAAATTTCGTAATAGCGAAGAGAGACAGAAGAGACGGAAGTGAACAGAGGATCTTAGTCAAAATCAAGATGGATTTTCTGACTGAAGACTGAACTAATAGTACAAGAGCTTTTATACTACTTTCTAATCTATTA
>QLPI01021589.1:0-15725 GCA_003314275.1 Chroogomphus rutilus
TTTCCTCTACCCCTGCCGCGAAATTTCGAGGAGTCTTCGTTGAACCTTGGCCTTTTGCGGCCGTTTGATGTAAGGTCACTTGGATTAATCTCACCCCTCTCCGCAGCCTCACGGACTTTCCGTTTTTTGTCTTCAACAGTTTGGGTTGTGGGCCACCTCTTCTTGCGCTCCGCTACCCACGCATCGATGGCCTCTGGAGTGTTTAGTGTCAAGCCGGTACCGGGAATCGGTATGGGTTTCCTGGTGAGCATGGTGAATGAGCGACTTGAAGTAGTGAATAAGTACAGACAAAGCTGATTACCCTTTGAGTGAGGGATCTGCATCCCAACCCTTGGTTGGTTTCTTCCAACCAGGCGGAAAAATGAGATGACGGTCCATCATGTGTACCTCCACCGTCTGCTTCGAGCCCATGAACGAGCAACCATCGTACGTGCACCTGCTATCCCCAGGTGCAGGGAATGAGCTTTGGACAAAAGGTCGTGAATTACGGTTTGTTGAGTGCATCTGAGGAGTACGACGGGGTTGAGGAGGATGTAAATGAGATCGCGGTGCAGTGGAAGGACCTGCTGCTACATTGGGAACATATGTGGACGACAACGTATACCCTTCAGCAGTCGTCATCGGGCGTGGTTCTGTAAAATACGAATGGTAATTTGCATTTGTGTAAGAGTGGTAGTTGGAATTTTGTCCGTATGGGTTAGCGAGGGAATAGGTCAACGCCTGCGCGGCCATGGCTCCAATATTGACGGGCTGTTGTTGTGAGGCCGCATTTCTGGGATAGTTGGAGAGTCGAGGGTTTTCAGGCAATGAAGGACGCGGTGGTAGACCTCGCTGCATATGAGCGTGGTTTGAATTTTTACGTCCGTCCCGTCCAATACGGAGGTCTCAAGTCATATGTCTCTCTTCGTCTCTATCCCCAACATGTCCTCAAGGTCAGCGCAGAAAACATGCATTTCGTATCATCGATTTTATTTATGGCTGAAAATTAGGAATGCTACACACGCAGGCTCCTGGTACACCTCGAACCGTTAGCACCCGATCATTTCTTGTTTTCGTTATGCAAATCATATGCATTAGGTGCAAAGCTTGATTCAGAACTCTCCAACATGTTATCGGCCGTCGATCCATCCCCTGAAGATGATTTTCGTCCTCCGATCAAGGGTTGCAAAGCCATTATAGCTCCGTAGGTCCCGCTTATTTCGATTTCTTTGATCATGAGGCTAAGCGAAGAGAAAGCCATGCAGGATATTCCTACTCAGGTCCCTCTGCTGCTTGGGCCTATAAAAGCATTGATCCAGATGGAATGTAAGTTTCACATATAGGTGCCCCTTTCAATAGTTTGATAAATCCTTTGTAATTTCGTAGAAAACGCGTATTTATTCTAGGTCCTGCTCATCACGTTTACATGGACACATGTGCATTGTCTACACTTTCTCAGTACTCGACACCCATTGGAGATCTTCCTCTGGATCTTGAGAGTGAGTAAACTGCAGTCTCTTCTTGACGACGTTACACTAGATAGTTGAGTCTTCACTTGCTCCAACTACCAGCCATTTCTCAACTTAGAGAGACGGGATGGTTCACTGATATGAGCGTGGAAACTGACGAGGATGAACACAGCATCGAAATGCATCTCCCTTATATTCGCAAAAAATTTCAAGGGTTGGTATTAATTCTGATACTTTATGATGTGTGTAACAATCTGACATAGCGTTGAAATTTCTTTAGATATGACATTTCCATAGTTCCTATACTTGTGGGAGGCATATCTAAGGAAAAAGAAGTGGCTTTTGGTCAAGTACTGGCACCCTATCTCGCAAGGGAAGACACCATCTGTGTGGTCTCATCTGATTTCTGTCATTGGTAAATCAAGACTTGTTCAATGAGTTCTATGTCGCTCACCAAGCACACTCACAAGGGGCACTCGATTTCAATATACTCACTACTATTCGTCTGCGCCCGAGGAGAATTCCGGTACCTCACCACTAGCCTATCGTCTCTCACGTTCGCAGGCTCCTCCCAATTCCATGTCCAAGTTCCCGATACACGCATCAATAGAGGCTCTTGACCGCGAGGCTCTTCGGATTTTGTCGTTACCTGGTGTGTCTGGCTCTGCGGCAACCGCACACACAAATTTCGCAGCGTACCTTGAGCGCACCAAGAACACTATATGTGGCCGGCATCCCATTGGAGTGCTGTATGGCGCCCTCGCGCAGTTGGAGAAGGGGAGGGAGGGTGATGACCCTGCGGAGGGCAAGGCCGCAGTGGTAAAATGGGTGAAATATGCCCAAAGCAGCAAATGTTTCGACATAGGTGACTCGAGCGTTAGCTACGCAAGTGCCTATGTCGTGTTCTGAGATTGATTGATCACTGTCATTCGATTGTTGTACGTTAGAGGGGATCTGATCTTTCGTGTACTTTGTATTGACATAGGTTTCAATAATCTTGGTCATTGGTTACCACATCAATCACCGCCATCCTAATTTTGCTTTGGAGGCTGGAAACATGGAATATCTCGTATAATCCATTGAAGCGTTATTTGCGTTACGAATGGAATGAGAAAGGTTTTATTCAAGTTCCAATAAGAAATACAGAAGGCCCATTGCAATTGTGATATCAGAAAAAGACTGGTTTCAGGATTCATTAGACTCTGACCTCAAGGAGTTAAGTAGTTGATAAGTCCTTGTCGAGGCGGTAAGAGGACAGACATGATACGATCAGTAACTAGTTCCAGTTCAGGACCCGAAATGGAGGGATGGGATAGCTTTGCGCATTTCAAAAATAAAACCATCATGTAGTCATACACAGGATCTCTTGACAAGTTGTTGAGGAAAATATTGCACACAGCTGGTTGCTGGTCAACAAGATTACCCCATGATTGAGCGCGCAGCCGAAAATATGTGGATGGAAGAACAGCTAAACGCCAAAACGATGATTAAAAACGATGAGAAATAAGAACTGTGACCGGCTGCTCTCAAGGAATAAGCCTGAGAATCGAGAGGTAGGAATTTAGTCGCAAGCACGGTGACTACGTGAACGTTCTGCTAAATATAACAGAGGTTTCGCTCGCGAAATCATTGGTGGCTGAAGAGACGGAAGGGTGGCATTTGCCAGAGAACCCAAATGCTCGTAGCCGAGTCTTCGAAGCAACCCAAAAAGCTGCACATTTCAAGCGACCAAGTTTTGTCTGCTGCATAAGTGGATGCGATGATAGGTATTAACCCTGGATACTCGCACCGTGTCCCCGATGTGCATGGTTCCAAAGTAGAGGCAGGACGGACGAGAGCGGTCACACATGACATTGCCATCGGACTTCTGTCGTCCACGACGAGGTCGAGGAGTCACACCCCTATCCATGGAAGGAGAAACTTGCCGGGACTGTTTGAACCTTATGAAAACTGCGCTACAAGACAGGAGCCCTGCTGTCAGCCAGGCGGCTGTGGTTTTGCGTAATGTGGGATGGGAAAGAGCAAGACAGTCACTGTGCCGCAGAGTGGGCGTTCCGTTCAAAGCTTGCGTGGGCCTTTTCAAAGTCCGTCAAAATCTTCAGTCTCAACCACTTCCACGTCTGCTCCCCCTTACCTCCTTGCCGTTTTCCTCCCTTACTCCCCCCCACCTCTTCTCTATTCGCCATGCCCTCTCCTTCCTCATCTCCGTCGCGCGAGCCTGCTCATCAAGGTCTGCTAGATTTTTGATTTTTTTTACTACCTCCAAGTCTCACCCTTTACCCGAGGTTCTCCGCCCGGTTCTCGCTCTGGTTCTCCCTCCCCAAATGACACCTTAACTCTCCGTGCTCTCGTCACCACCAAGGAAGCCGGTATCATCATCGGCAAAGGCGGAAAAAATGTCGCAGATATCAGAGACCAGAGTGGCGTTAAGGCTGGCGTCAGTAAAGTCGTTCCTGGCGTCCACGAGCGCGTTCTTAGCGTCAGTGGCACCGTCTCTGCCGTTTCAAAAGTATGTACCTATCTACCTCTACTGAATGTCCTGCATGACATCTTCCCCAGGCATATACTCTCATAATCAACCAACTCCTCGCTAACGCCCCTCCTTCTCCGACTCCCGCAACCCCTGCTTCTCCAAACGGTTCCGTCAACACTTCTATCAGTCTTTTGATCTCCCACAATCTCATGGGCACCATCATTGGACGCAACGGTCTTAAAATCAAAGCTATCCAGGACACCTCTGGCGCCCGCATGGTGGCTGAGAAAGAGATGTTACCACAGTCTACCGAGCGTATCGTCGTTGTCCAGGGTACTGCTGACAGCATTGGTCGCGCCATCGAAGAAATCGGCAAGTGCCTTCTCGAAGACTGGGAAAGAGGTGTCGGTACTGTGCTCTTCCATCCCGGAGCAGGCGAAGAGAGGGAACGTGGTCACGGTAGGAGGCCCAGCAACGCGTACGCGTCGTCTGGTGCCCTGGCTGGCTCCACGCGCCGTTCCAACGGAGACCTACATATGGTAGGTAATTCGGCCCATCGTTCCCCTTCACCCACCGGTGTCAACGGACTTGGCTCTCCGACTTCACCTCCTACCAATCTCCGTACCCAAAACATCTCTATCCCTTCTGACATGGTCGGCTGCATTATTGGCCGTAGCGGGACGAAAATTACTGAAATTCGTCGCCTTTCGGGCTCCAAAATCAGCATCGCCAAGACCCCGCACGACGAAACCGGTGAAAGGATGTTCACCATCATAGGAACATCCGAGGCGAACGAGAAAGCATTGTTCTTGCTCTATAATCAGCTCGAAATGGAGAAAGAGAGGAGGGTTGGGAGAGAGGGAGGCGCCGATGTTCAGGAATGAACGCTGCAACCCTTTCACTAGGGTAGCATAATCTTAATCCCATACCTGGACAATCATGATCGATCTACTCAATACTGCTTCTTCGATTCACGGGTATCTGGAACCCGTACTTTTTGTGCTTTCTTCGCCACTGCGTCAAACTAACACTTCTTACTTGCGACGCTGCCACACCACTCATGCTTTATTTTCTTTCAATGGAGAGCGCTTACGTCGTCCACTCCATCTCCTATTGTCTTTAACTCCGATCGCCCTTCCTCTTCTTGCCGTCTATAGTCCCCCCCAGTACTCCCATTCGTATCCTTTGTCAACCCACGTGTCCGCCTTCCCTCGCCGACGTCGTTGGTCTCCATGCTCCTCCCATCCCGCTTGCCCCCGTTCCATAGTACTTGCTGCTATTGTTGAGTTGATTCGCTCTCTTACATAGTAGCAGAACAAAATGTATGTCAAACTCAGAACCGACATGTCTATGAGGTATAAAACTGTGACATAGTATGGAGCAAAATGCAAGCTCTAAGATATTCTTGCGCTCATACGGTTCACATTCTAGCTTGTATCTGTAAGCCAACCATTCCTTCAGCCTCTCCCTCTGTACCAGGGATCCCGGATTCTTCTATGACCTAGAAATATATAAGAATTAGCATCCTATCAAGGACAATGCTCTCAGATGAACACGGCCACGCACTTCGTGATTATTCAATTCGACATCTTCGAATCCCCAACTTCTCTCTAGTCCACCTTGTAGAAAATCGCCTCTTGCCAACCCACGAGATTGCCATACACCTACGGCGTGTGTACTATCTTCCGGCCGCCTAACCAGCGTCGTGAGAGAGCAGCACGCAACTCGCATCGACAAGTCCCGATTCCCCACCAACTCTCGGGTGAGGGCAATCACAGTGGCTGCGTGTGACATAAGCAGTATTATTTTGTGTTTTCCCTCATTAACCTGCTCCACACGGGGTATAAACGTGCGCAGGAATCCATGACAGCGATTATGTACTTCTTCGACATTCTCGCCTTTGCGTGAAGGCACCCAAGTCGGCGGCTGCCAAGAGGCGGCGTCTATTCGGAGGGCAGGGAAGGTCGCGGAGAGTGTCTCTGCTGGAGGTGGGATTGGGTGCAGGCCGGTGCCGGGTTTGACGGGGGTAAACCATTCAGAAAGTCCATTGTCGACGTAGACGGAGAGGTCGAGAGAGGCAGCGATTGGGGCTGAAGTCTGTAGACAGCGATCTTTTTTTAAAAAAAGAAATGAGCGAGATGTGTTCGTGATACGTTGGCTGTATTTCTTAGAACTCACAATATGGCGAGGAGAATATTGCCGTCGGTCTATCTTCCGGAGGCAAAGACGCCAGGTATACAGCCAGTTCTTTCGCTTGACGCTGCAATGGACGTTAGTGATTGTTCACCGAAACTAGATTGAGATTACCTCTCCATATGCCGCCAGCGGAGGGTCTCGTGGTGTACCCGTAGGACTCTCCCTATGGACTTCTTGATCAATGAGATGTCACAGTGACTCAACGGAACACCATACCACTTTGTCGTGAGCCAGTTCAATCTAAATCCTGTACAGTAGTAGTAAAGCCAACATCGCGTACAAATTCACCACCCAGATCGTCTGACCACTAACCATGACGTGCTATATAGATCTTCTCAATCATGTTTTAGTCGGAACTGACTCGGTTCAACCCGACTGACTTTCAATAACTATTCAAACAAATAGGTTAAAACTTCAAAAACCCTGTACCATAATGCGTGGGATACATGTGCACTCGTCAGGGAGACGTCATAAAACATAACGGAGCAAGGTTATAGAAATGAGAGATGTTAATCAGTGTCTAATAACCAAGCTCCGTGAGCTTCTCGAATGATGAGGCGTGGTCCGCAATGGCTTTTTGACGCAGTTTAAGTGCTGAAATCTAAAGAAGAACATTTAAATCAAAGAGAGAGAGAGAGAGAGATTTGAAAAAAAAAAATACCTTGCGCTCATGGAAGGCCTTGGCCTTGAGCTTCCTCTTCTCCTCGAGACGGTCAACAACGTCCTTGTAACCCCAGCCAACTTCATGAGACAACCGCTAACATAGACAGGTTGAGATGAAGCGATAATCCAATAGATGTCCCAAGAGACAAACCTTAACTGTACAATACTTCCTACCAGGCTTCAATTTTAAGACCCTCAACGCCTCAGGGACAACCATGCGCTTCTTCCTGTCATAGGGGGGAGGGACACCCTCGAAGAGCTTCAATCTCTCAAGGGCAGCGGCGCCACGCGCCGACTTGTGTGGAGTCATCCCACGAATCGCCCTGTAGAGAATTTTGGACGGGGCCCGATGATGGAACGGACCAGACTTTTTAGGGTTCACAATGTGCCGTTTGTGGAGGAAGTTGTGATAACGCAACTAAAACAAACAGACACAGAAAAACAAAACCTGTGAGTACGGTCTGTAAGTCAACAAAGGCCATGAAGAATCACCTTGTTCCGGAAGAAGCTGCCACTGATATTGATTTCCTCGCAACGTACCACAACAATCTTCTGGCCAGAAAGAATCTGCTTGGAAATTATGGACGCTAGACGGCCTAGCAAGTGACCCTTGCCGTCAATGATGATCGGCTGCGAGGAGAATGTGGACATAACGGTCTGGAAGAGAGAAAAGGGCAGCGTTAAAATGAGTCGGGTTTTGTAAAAAAAGAGTGAGGAGACCTTGAGGTTCTTGAAGGAGTTGGCGGTGAGCGATAGCTATATTCGAGTCACGTCTGGGGACTTTACAGCTGCTTAGCTAAGCAGAAGTCCGGAGAAACGGTTTACTCCGCCCAGTTTCAGTTCAGGCATTTAACTACCATACTGATACTGATGCTGGTGGATGTAGAAAACCAATTTCATGAAGAAACATCAGTCTATTGGAGGAATTAAATCTGGTAGAACTTTTCTCGTTTAATGGCTTTGACCTAAACATGCTTATATAACATATATATTTTTGCAATAAATCTCAAGAAGCTACATAACAGTCAAGCTAGTAATTGGTGACTTGACTACTGTCACGAACAGAAGACATAGAATGGGAGGGACACTTGACAACTTGAAGATCGACATAAACTACAGACCTATATTGCTATAATCATCGCATTTATGTTCTCATAAACACCCTAAATTTATTTCTCAATTCATTATCTGGCATACGTCTGTGGCGTAACATTCATGCGGACACGTTGAGGGTGGAAATTAGGTTTATCAGGATTGCATGTGGAAAGGGTAGCATAGCATGGGGAGCAATGCATAAATCAGTATGAATTAACATGCTACTCTTCTGACCGCAAACGAGCAGCTGCGTTTGTGACCTTCACGCCCAGCGCCTTGGCTCTAGAAAGTGCAAGTATCATGTTAAATGTCTTGAGAAACCATCAAGTACAGTAAACGCAACGCACCTCTCCAGAATAGTAATCCGGTTACGGCTGCTCACGCCATGTGCGATTTCAGCAGCAAAGCTTTTATTGTGCATTAAAAGCAACTCCACATCCTGTACATTGTTAACGACCATCTTCTTCAAACCGTTTGGCATGTGGTGGCGGGTCTGTGAGTAAATAAGAATAAATATAGAGAAAGGAATCAGTTTGTGCGAATAAGTCATACCTTTTTGTTGCTACCGTAACCAATCTGAGAGCAAAGTCAGGACAGTTTCAAAGAGATATAAACCTCCGATACAAACCTTTGGCATAGGAAGCTGCCCTTTGAATCGACGCCGTACTCGGTTATCAATACCCTTAGGTTTCCGCCATGATTCCC
This sequence comes from Chroogomphus rutilus, assembly GCA_003314275.1. Classification (NCBI taxonomy): domain Eukaryota; kingdom Fungi; phylum Basidiomycota; class Agaricomycetes; order Boletales; family Gomphidiaceae; genus Chroogomphus; species Chroogomphus rutilus. Next base: position 8,581 of record QLPI01021589.1, read on the forward strand.
CTACTCGATGATAACGATCTGAGTGATGGCGCCTAAATAGAGCTGGGGTTAGCTTGTCCAACGCATAGCAGGCAGAGGTCTCACTTGAAGGCCTTTGTGCGTTTCTTGACGATAGGAATAGTGGCCGCCATGTTGACCTGATAATATGCTCAGCACGGATTATGCTATTTTGGATTATATAGACGAGACGTCATCCAAAATTTGCTCCAGCAATCCATTGGTATGAGAGCATAACATCCAGTTTTCCAGAGAGAATGCTATTCTCCACACCTTGGCATTGCTCTTAAATGGTTTGATCTTCCTACTCACCTTTTGTTGCCGTTGACGTTGACGATGAGGACGGTTTCTCCCTTTAGCGCCCCGAGTGTGTCGGAGTTACAATCTCAAGCGCGGGTCGAAATTCTGTTTTTCAAAAATCTGGGAAGATTTGAATTGGTATAAAATAGTAAATCTTTTGAGATGTTATAATATTTGGTTGTTCTTCTAATAGATGATATTGATATATCACTATTTCTATTTAGATTCAGGGTTAAGATCAAGCAGAAATATCATCGTCCTCCGAAAATTAGGACCCTGGTTCAGAAGTTTCAACATGCATCACCTATATTGGGGGGGATTCAATCAAATACAATGTTACAGTGTCTCATAAAATCCGTCCAACCCTCATCATATTGAAAATCGATACCGGCCTTTGAGCACCATCCGACATATTAAAAATTTAATATTGTAAAACCCTAGCAAAATGGCTACATATAGTCTGGACTACAGATACCACTGATATCGCCTCCTGAATTGTATGCACCCACGCGTTACATAAAGGGAGGAAGCCACCCATCACTCAAACGAACAGGTATACAAGTTACATATAAAATTTATCCACCCACGTAGAATAGTCGGTGCCTATAATACATCTCAGTTCCATTATTGTCAAACGTCGAAAATTGTGCACCTATAACGTCCGCGATGGTGTATCCGGTAATTGAGGTTAAATTCGTTGCAAAAGCAGCTCGCGGTCCTAATGCCCCTGGGCCTGAAGAAATATTGAGATGTAATGATGTTTTATATATAGAACGTTGGCGACCAACCTGAGCTGTTATGTTCTCCAAAGAGAACGTGATCTGTTCTTGGATGACCAGTATTCCATATACGCCATCCCAAAGGGTTGATATGGGATCCAAGGGAAGAATTAGAGAATACGACTCTATTATGGTCGTGAACAAGGTAGCAACGAATGCAAGGACTTCATTTATTTACCTAGCAAAATCTCCATAATTTGACGAGGGTCAGATAATGGTAGCAGAAAAAAAAACTCAAAAGCTCTGACCTGTCCATGGACGTCCTAAATATACTTTTCCTGGGACATTATTGAGGTCTAGTTCTTGATAGCAAAGGGATAACCATACCACTGGTACCAGAGAGAGCGTTCGAGGAAAGGACGATTTGCGACTCGTGAATAACAACTGCATACAGGGAGGAGGTGTCAAGGGTAGAATAACTGCAAACATTTTCAGAGATGACGATACCCACAAATTCCATCCGAGGAATTTGCCGGCCCATTTGCTGTGATAGCACCAGGTCCAATCGAAGCAATCGTGTTTTTGTGGAAGAATGCATGGCTGTGCTGTCATCCAGAGGGTAAGCGAATGGAAGCCGATATCCCATTATCTATAAAGTTCACCTGTCCAAAAATGAAGTCGACAGCCTAGAAATATTAAGCTTGATTCTATTGCTTCCTATATGCGTTTGCATGTCTTACCCCTTCAATGTAGCAGCGTCCGCTAAGACTAGTTCGAGTCTGGTAGAAGGCATGTAATGACAACCACTCACTAATACTGCACCCCTACCTCCGCGAGGACGGTGTCCTATCACAAGGGTTTGATCTGTCTGGAAACACTGCAGTAATACCAGCACCTACCTGGTAGCTGTAGAAACCGACAGCGTAATATCCATGTCTGTCACCGCTGGCACTCACAGCAAGAGCTTGTCCATTTTGGGAAGATTTCCCATACTACTTGAGCTATTAGCTGACTTGAGCAAGGAATCAAATTATACGAACCGTGTTTTTTAAGTTGACATTGTATAAGCTGAAGTTAGCCTGATTGACATTAAGTGTCTGTGACAGTAGAACACGTCAGACACTGCGAGTCTAAAAGGGGTTGTATATTTTACAGCAGAGCCAGAATCAGTTCCTGAGGTACCAAGAGACGCTTTCTGAGTGATGGTCACGGAGTTGCTGCCATGGCTGCTGATGTCTTTGGTATACCCGTAAATCTGTGGACGCAGAATTGATCAGAGACCGGTTCTAATATCTCCTGGTGTACTTCTACCGTAAGAGGCCCAGAGCGGGATACAGTGACTTGTTCAACATAACTGCCTGAAGTTCAAATATACTGTTTCGACAACAGAGTCTCTTACAGCAAGAAGAATCTCACCAGGGAATATGAAAATGCTGCGGGAAGAAGTATCGTCTGGAAGGGAGTTCACTGCCGCTTGAATGCTTACGAATTCTCCAGAGGTTGCGTTGCTTGGCCTAACGATAACCGCGCCAGAGGGGGGAGATGTCCGAGATACTGGTTTAGTCGGACTTGCGGAAATATACGAGGACCAAACTAGAAAACCAAGAAACCAAAAAAGAGCGTTGGGAGTGTGTTGAAACATTTTAGCCCGTGGTTTTCTGACCATCGCACCTTCAGGAGGGCCATGTTATATGTAGGACCCTGTTCCATGGGATGGCACGACACTCATTAAGGTATGTGGAGGTGGGGATTACATTCATGTGCATGGGAAAACAATTTGGGAAATGAAACATATGATTGAGTGTAATGACATGTAGGCATATAGGCATATATACGGGGTTCTATTTTGTTTATTCGAAAGTAGGCATTAACGAACAAGAAAGTAAGAGAAATCTCACGCGCAAAGGTTGGAAATCATTTTTCGTGCAACGCCTCCCGCACCATTTCTTGAGCAATTATTGGGGGGTCTCTAACACGTTCGGTTTTCCATCACTTGTGGAATTCGAGGCCCATGGCCAATGTATGCTCGGCATAGGATCTGGTGTCGACCCAAACATCAAACGTCCAGACAGTCGAGTGACACAAGGTATCTCCGCATCGCAGAATCATCCTCGACATAGGTGAGTTGCTGTGGAAACTGTGGTAGCCAGCAAGAGAAGTGCAGACAGTATATCATATGACATTGCACACGCAGCAAGCGCCCGACTGAAAGCATGCAGTACTGCTGAAAAAGGAAACTCGTTACAGTAAGACAGTCGCGTAACATTCGCACTCACCAAGAATGCTCATCTCAAAATCCTATCGCGACGTATCATGCAACGACGGTTCTCGAATACGAATTTTCGTGATCAGCCCTGTCGTTCCCGAGTATCCTCAGGCCAAATTCCCAGGTATGGAGCAACTTGTGTTGTTTAGACCCAATCGTATAGACGTGTCTACCTGGATGGTTAGGCGTCGTTGTTTTCAGGTGAGCACCGATCCGTGGGTGATATATCATGGTACATTCCCGTCTGAAACATGTGTTCTGTATAAAGTGAAATATATCAAGTAACGGGGCCCGTGGAGCGTTTTGCCGGACAGATCGCCAGCCACGGCTACGTAGTCGGTAGGACAGAAATTCAAGCTTGGGAATTCCATCCCCTCACTCACTCACTCGCTCTTCCGTTAGCGTGCCCCTCTAGCTTTCACGAATTTGAAGGGCCGGAGCCTATCCCTTACGATACGGAAGGTAGATATGTATCATGATCCACTCGAACCTCTCTCTACCACAGTGGATCCTTGTTTTCAGGAACGGACAGAGGCAACAAGTACAAGGTACGTCGTGTGTGTGTATGCACATGTGTCGGATTATTCGGCTGAAATAGTTGAAGGTCGAGAAAGAAGTAGCAGCATACGATGAGGTACGACTACGCCGTCCGCTGCATTTGGCTTTGAAGTAACATATATGCTCAGGATGCTACATTGTCAGTGGATCTTCTCCTCTCGCTTCCCAACTGCAACGGTCGGATTGCAGGTGAGTACCTCGACGCCGCTCATCGCCACCCTGACCTCACCGATTATATTTAGCAACTGGAATGTGTCTCGGTGGACATCTGGTACAGTCCCAACTAACATAACCAACATTCATTTCTGTATTGTATTGACACCACCCTGTCGCTAGGCCTTCCGGGCATGTATCTGCGCCGTTGTGTCAGATCGTGTGCTGATGCAATAATAACACTAGGCAGCGTTCGATTCCCGCGTCCTCGCTTCTGTTTGCTTTTTTGCGACTGACATTCACTCCGCAACCCTTGGCAAAGGGAAGAACGATGACACACTAGTGAGAGTCAGGAAAGGCGACCTGAACGGCAAAGGAGAGCTTGTCGTACGCCTCAAAACCTTGATTCTGACAAATTTCATGTTGCTCATGACAGTCACGTTACTAGATGATCTTTGGAAAACAGGTACCCAGCAGGTTTATCTGTTTACTAGTCTTCATTATTAATTGAGTAAACACTTTCAGGACACTCACGTTCCTCGACAGGGGCGTGACTTGGTGCGTAAAGAGTTGGAAGATCAAAACATCCCATGCTCCTTCCTCGAGGTGCAAGCACAGCATGCTTTCATTCGGGATGAGTCCTCCAAGGGGCGCTGGGATGCTGCCCTTACCAGAACCTTACTCAGCTTCATGTTAGAGGTATTTGAGCGCACCGTAGGCAGAGACTTGGGACCGCGCATAAGCAACCGCACCCAAGTCGAACACGTGTGTTGATATGCCAAAGAAATACACTTTAGACGTCTATTAATTTTGCATATGGTCTTCAGTCATAGCGGCGAACGTATGTGTTTACATGCGTTCGCCACAAGCGTTATCGGGCGTACAATGAAATGAAACAGAAAAAAAAGACTAGACTGATGTAGTGAGAGGAGCGAAAAGTGGTAAAAGCACAACCAATGGAAACTGGTCGGACGTCTAGCTACTTCTTCTTGGCAGCCTTCTCCGCGGCCTTCGTTACTGTGGAAGAAAACAATCAGCAAAGATGATTAGTTAGAATTAGCACAGCACGACAGACATACCCTTCCCAGCTTTGCCATCGGTCTTCTCAACAGACTTGATGACACCAACAGCGACGGTTTGCCTCATGTCACGCACGGCGAACCGTCCAAGGGGTGGGTACTCATTGTAAGACTCTACACACATTGGCTTGCTCGGAATAAGCTTGATGATCGCGGCGTCACCGGACTTGACAAACTTGGGCGAGGCCTCCATTACCTTACCACTTCGACGGTCGATCTTCTCGATCAGCTCGGCGAACTTGCAGGCAATGTGGGCGGTGTGGCAGTCGAGCACGGGGGCGTAGCCTGCACCGATCTGACCAGGGTGATTGAGGACGATGACCTGAGCATTGAACGAGGCGGCTTCTTTCGCGGGGTCGTTCTTAGAGTCCGAACATACATTCCCACGGCGGATATCCTTGACCGAAACGTTCCTATCAGGTAGTTGTAGCTAACTGTAGGGCGTAAAGAGGAGAAGCACGTACTTGACGTTGAAACCGACATTGTCACCAGGTTGACCAGCCTCGAGCTGTTCGTGGTGCATTTCAACGGACTTGACTTCAGTGGTGACGTTAGCAGGCGCAAAGTTGACAACCATTCCAGCCTTGATGATACCAGTCTCGACACGGCCGACGGGGACTGTGCCGATACCACCGATCTTGTACACATCCTGAAGGGGAAGACGGAGGGGCTTGTCGGACGGTCGGCTTGGGGGCTCGATGGCATCAATGGAATCAAGGAGAGTCTTTCCCTTAACCACACCAGCCTTGGTTTCCTTTGTCCAGCCCTTGTACCATGGCATGCTACAGACGAGTCATTAACATCCGACACAGATATTCATGGGAAGAATACGCACTTGGGGGACTCCTCCAACATGTTGTCACCGTGCCAGCCAGAGATAGGAACGAATGCAACGGCCTTGGGGTTGTAACCGACCTTCTTAATGAAGGTAGAAGTCTCTTTGATGATTTCATTGAACCGATCCTCAGACCACTGCAGACACGGACATCAGCCCCTGAAAACTTATGCCCCTCTAAGTGAGTCATAGACAGACCTTAGTGGTGTCCATTTTGTTGACAGCAACGATGAGTTGCCTAACACCGAGAGTGAAAGCCAAAAGAGCGTGCTCGCGAGTCTGACCATCCTTGGAGATACCAGCCTCGAACTCACCGGTACCACCGGCGATGATGAGGATAGCACAGTCTGCCTGCGAAGTACCAGTGATCATGTTCTTGATGAAATCTCGGTGTCCGGGAGCATCAATGACCTGGAGCAAGCGTCAATCGCATGTATGGGCGATAAGGTGTGAAAATGCTACGTACAGTGACATAGTATCTGGGAGTTTCGAACTTCCAAAGGGCGATGTCGATTGTAATACCACGCTCACGTTCCGCCTTCAGCTTGTCAAGCACCCATGCTAGAAAAAAATTCGGTAAGAATTGAACGTCAGTAGCGCCAAAGGAGATATCACCGCACCGTATTTGAACGAGCCCTTTCCGAGCTCAGCGGCTTCCTTCTCAAACTTTTCAATGGTCCGCTTGTCGATACCACCGCACTTGTAGATGAGATGGCCAGTGGTTGTAGATTTTCCAGAGTCGACGTGCCCAATGACTAAACAGAGATAAAGATCAGTGATCGATGAAAGGAAAAATGTGCCAAAAAATTTGAGGCGCAAAGTACCCACCGACGACGTTCACGTGGAGTTTATCTTTACCCATTTTTATGTTTTTCTGCGGGAGTGGCGTCAGTAGGGTGCTCTGGAGGGTATGAGGCAGGTTGGTTGCAACGAGGGAGGCAAAACGCCATCCGTACGCAGCGTTATCGATCCATCACCATCGCACTCTCGAATGGCATCCAACACTGGCCATGATGGCCTCAAAGAGGTGGACTTACTTATATGAGAAACAAGAAGGAGAGGAGGTGTGGGACGGGGGGGTGATGGAGGGAAACAGGCGCAGTATGGGGGTTTTTCTAGCGAAAAATTGCTGACTCGGCGACCGCAAATCTGGCGCACTCCGCATCTCATGATTCATCGATAACACAAAAAAAGAAAAAAGGAAAAAAAAAAGTCATTTCTATAGCCACAGTACTTTG
>QLPI01021610.1:0-12432 GCA_003314275.1 Chroogomphus rutilus
AAGGTGACGGCTGGATGTTTCGGTGACACGAGAGAGTGGACCGCTTCGGGCGACACTGTAAACCGCCGCATGGTCGGTAGAGCGCACCGCCCTCTGAAGGCCAAGGCGACGCTATAAACCCTCAACACTTTCTAACACTCATATTCCTCTATTCCAAACACCTAGCGTATCTACAATCCGCTTTCCCCCATACGCTACTCTATGACCCGTATGACCCACCTTACACCCGCATTCTCAACCCGACCACCTGCGTGCTTCCTTCCCACTCGATTCCCCATTACAGCACGACTCCTACACCCTCGTATTCCCTAGGCCGCCAGCGACACCGCTGATGTTGAGCGTGACGCGCCACATGATGTGCTCGCTGACGACACCACAATCATCGCCGTCGCATCTGCCTTGCGACTCACCTTAGGCCGGCGGCGATGACCCTGCACATCTCTAGAGACGTGCATCCACCTCTGGAGAGCCCCTGACACACCCCAGAGGCTCTGGCCAAGTCACCGAAGGCCACCCGCTCTATACCCTCTCTAGCAGCCAGCCCCGAGCACCAGCACCGCATCTGCCTGCACATATGCCCAGCAACAGCAGCGGGCTACCCGCCAGGTGCAGACGCAGGCACAGTCTCTGCCCCAGTCCCAGTTGAGCACCGCTTCCACCAACTACATCCACCTTGCATGCACTCCAGCGCATGCCGACCAACGCCCACTACAATGAGATGAAGCAGGCTCACCGCGACACACTTGCAGACAACGGCAACTTTGTCTCGAGAGGATGAGCGAAATCAAGCCCAAAACTCGTCGATCGGTACGAGCTGTGGCGTCAGCGCAATCCGACCGCAAAAACCAACTTCGACATGACCTGCATGTTGAGTGCTATGGCCATACGGGATGGCTGCAAGCAAAGACGAAGCTGCCAGACGCGAGCGCACAGAGGAGGAGAAGCGGAGGCAAGAGGAAGTGCGCCAGCGGGAGACAGAAGGGACACGGCAGCGGGAGGAAGAAGAGGAAGGATCAGGGGGGACTGACCCTGACGACTAGAAGAACGATGCACCGGGAGCGCCCTCCAGCTCCGTGGGATGCATGCGAGCCACCACCTTCCTCGACCAACGAACAACAACCGCCATGTCTGCCGCACCACCTACCATCATCGCCGCATTCGATGGACCTGGCTTGCCCAAGGCAGCGTCGCGTATACCATATTGTCCACCTCGATCGCGACATTGATACGGGAGAACGGCGTCGCAGCACGACTATCCTCGTGCCCTCTCGCGTAGCGCGTACATGTCCAGCGCAGGAACGGCCCACGCGAGACCCAAACGGCCCGATTGCGGGGCCTTCCATGACACAACAGCATGACCACTTGGTTCTGGCGACCCCCCTGCAGTTGTTTCCCCGACGGCCGCATCGGTTGAGCGATGTCGCCCACACCGTTCAGCACCTCTGCCGCACACCCCTCCAACACGTTTGAGCGAGCTGCGATAGTTGCGTACGTACTACCGAACACAACCCGCTGTTACAGGCACGACACATGCTCGCCGTTCGAAGGCTGAACCCCCATCCCATGACCGCGGTGTGGTCGTTTAGATCCACATTCCCATCTCCATGTCCTCTAACGCCGTTACCCTCGCCTTTCTCTCCCCCGCGCGTCCATTTGCCGGCATTTGGGGCGTCACCCTGGCCGACGCGACCCTCCAGGACCAGCTACAGAGTCACCTCCTGATACGCCACATCCCGGACCTCTGCCGCATGCCGTCCTAACACGCGAGACCGTGCAATGGGTAAGGGCGCTGAAGCGGTGGGGACACGTGGAAGAAGGGATGCAGACATCTCTAGTCCTTGATCCTCACCAATGGAGGGAAATTTGGAGGATGCGCTGGACGATAATGGGATGGACGAGCTGCGATAGCTGCGCGCGGGTTACCGAAAGTCCCCAAAAGATCGGGCTGGCTGCGAAGGATCTGGTGCGATGCTGGCCTGCCGCCTCAGCCTGAACCCGCGCACGTTTGTGTGGCTCTGTCTGCACTGGCGCTCGCAGCGGTTGCCCTGATAGGACAGCGATGCAGTGTCCGAAGGTTGCTGACACCAAGTGTGCCGCCTTCAGCCTAGAGTCGACTCCTCGCCTGCGTCACCCCCTGCTTCGCTGACCCTGGAAAAGACAGCGCGAACGTGGCATAGCGAGAGTTGGTTGGACACCGTAACCCACTTGTTACGAACGATGTCCACATCGTGGATGTATGTAAGTCGGTCCTAGGGCGGGCCGTCCTATATCCACGACCCCTTTCGCATTCCCACTGGTACGCCGAGCCCCCCCCATGCAACCAGCACGCTGCTCCGCGACCGCTTGAGAGGCCTTCGTGCCGACGCCCGTTGACCTACGCTGCGTCCATGCGGCCCTCAAGTCCCACCCCTGTTGCGGCCTGTTTCTCCGCAAATGCGACGCTACAGAACGCAATGGGGCTCTTCTGCCTGACTGCCCGACCGCTGTCACCGCCATCTAACTGCGAAGTTGCGTCGCCCGTGTGCGTCGTGCCCTGCGGCATACCAGTCTTCGTCGTGGACCGTGGACATACCCAGACGCGACACCGGCACTTTCGATGCACGCCGCCTCTTCATGTCCAGCTCCACGTGCCCATTCGCCACGTCCGGCGCGGGCTTGCTTTCTACGGACGCGACACCATGAAGGGTCACAGAGCTCTTCCGCCCGACCGTCATCGTCAACCATGGAAGCATTCAGACAAGCTACGAGGGCCGCTGACGCATCACGGGAGGCGCCCCCCTGTATGCGACGCCGGCATTCCGGTACGTTGTAGCCCAGGCCAAACTGTCACCCCAGGAGGTCGTGTAGAGCACGTTCGTCGCTCAGATCGATCCGTGCTCTACGCTCGCATTGCATGTACCAGCGCCCTCCCACTTGTCTTTGGTCCAACGTGTCGCCTATGCCTGAGCGATGCGCGATTTAGCATACGCATGACCCGCTAGTCGCGTCGACCTCACCTGCATCGTCCCTGGACCTCGGTGACGAACCGTCTGGTCAACGAACCGTCTGGTCATGCGTGATGCAGTCCCACGACGCCCTCGTGCCGGTGCCCGCATGCCCGCCTGTAGCCCGTGGTCCCAAACAGCCGGGTTGGCTGCGAAGGCTCGTCGTCCTGTTCCTGTCTAAGTCACCCTACAGTCGCCGCAACCGACGCCTGTAACGGCCGCTGCGACGCGTGGGGAACGCGATCCCTCATACGCGACACGGGCGCCATGCTCTGCAGCTTGGAACCTCTGCAGCCCCCGTTCTCATCCAGCATGCCGAGTCAGCACTCCCACGACCGTCTCCTACCGCCGCCGCCTACCCTGACTCATGTCCGGGCCTGGACAATCGTTGGGTCTCGTTCCCGTGGGGTCCTCCTTCCCACACCTTCCGCCTGCCAGTAGGACGCGCGCCATGCAAGCTACGCAATCAGCCTGCCATGGAATGTGCACCGGCGAGCTGTGACCGCCGCCGATGCGCACTGAACGCGCCCCCTCATACGCGACGCCAACACCTTGACATGCAGTAGCCCAGCCCCTCCGCAGCAGCTCCATCCTCTCCTTCAGTACAACCTTGAACGCCTTCACGCCGCCCTGTTGCTGCCGAGACGACCTGCGTGCACGCGCCCTCCACTCGTTCCCGGCGCCCAGTGCAGTCCCCACCACACGCGCCATCACAGCGATGGACAAGAGTCAGCGAACCACCGCCCATCGAGCGATATCACCGCGTACACCGCATGCCGGTTGCGCCCGTAACGTACGCGCTCATGGTGTCGACGCCTGCACGCTTGATACGTGTCGTGATTCACCCGATGCGCGCCCGCCGTCTCCGCCGCATGCGCTGTCACAGAAGTCAGCGAGGCATCGCAGCCGCTTATCGTGGACGACTTCAACACCGATGGACGCCCTTATGAGATTGCCGGGGACGCTCTAGTGCCGACGCCTGTACATCCGCCGGCAGTCGATCCTTGACCGTTGCGTTCACAAAATGGTATCACCCGCGTGCGTCTGCATCGCCGAGGGAACTGGGAACTTGCAGGGCTGTTTGGATACAAGTACCGCCATGACACCTCTGTGACGCCCCATACATCTGCCCACAGCTGAGCTCGCGCACGTTTGTGCTGCTGCCTCTGCAAATGGCCGAAGGACGTGTATGCCGCGTTCGTCGCGCACCTCGGTTCGCACTCGTGCTTGCAACGGTCGCCCTTCGCGTCTGGAACCCCACGCGACACGCTCCCTGTGACATGCCAGTCTTCAAAGCTGACCACAGATGCGCTCCAATGACCTGCGATGGCTTCGCACAGTTGCCGCCACCGCTGTTACCGTCGACTCGCGGCCTCGTTCTCACCCAGGTTCTTGAGGCGATGCCCCCGTGTTGTTCCCTGCTGCTGCCGACTATGGCAACGCCCCGAGAAGTCGCACAAGCTGTGCTCTCGCGCAACTCGATCCATGCTCGTGGATGCATACGGTCACCTGCCCTGTTCACATGCACAGGCCACCAAAATGGACTGAGGAGCAGCATCACTCGTTCTACACCCTCGGCCATTACAGGCATAGTTGAACGGGTGTGTCCATGTGCCGGGACGCCACATTCTAGAGAGGGGGGTGATGTCAGGGGACAGCCCCTTGCTCACTAATATTTATTCCTTTTCCCTGTATATCCTTTATTGATATCCTCCTTCTCTTATGGATTCTTTAGTTAATTCTTCTGTTTTCACTGACTGTGACATGACTTACTCATGTCACAGTCACTAGCTATATAGCTTTGCTGCTTAGGTAAGGGATCCTCACCTCATTCTCTTTTGGATCCCCTTACCAGGTATGCACCGATATTATACTTAGTCTTCTTTAATACATATTCACTTTTGGATCCCCTTACCAGTGTCTGACTGGGTCTGTGGGTAGGCTTAGGGTTAGAGTCCCTGAGTCAGGCCTAGGGAGAAGGCCAGGGCTGGGTGGTGTCCCGCTGGTTCTAGCTCCCAGCAGTTGCCCAGGAATCAGTACCAGCGTGAGTTGCCCTTACAGTTGCTGTGTCATGCATCGTCTCGGGTGCCCTACACCCTGTGGGAGCAACGGTCGAGGAGCACCACATCTAGAGCCCAAGACGACCCTGATTTGGCTGGCTCAAGCCTCGCATTATTGAGACTGTGCTGGGGTTTCCAACGACTTCGTTTGTGTTAGCCTTCATGCGTAGGATCCTCTGCTTCATTGCGCGTGGCACCCTAGGGTATGCTAAGTTCCTCACAGTCTATCAAGGCATATGTCTGATCTCAGTTTCCGCGTCGTGGACTAACAATCTTTCAGCCCAACGGTGGAATGTGAATCGCCAGCACATCGGCATCGAGCGCATGGTATGTACCTTTTTTTTGTTGGAGGGTTTATTGTTGTTTTTGACACATGCCACGCTCCCTCTTCCTCCCACCACCCTTTCCACCTGGTGCGCTGGTGTCGCCGCATTGTGCGTGGCGGAGGAAACACCTCGGTGTGTGCTGGACACCGTGAACATATACTTACATGCACGCTTTGCTCACGCACCCGGCGATGTCGGGCTCACACATATTCAGTGGAATCTGAGGTGCATGTGCTTTCTACCGCTTCAGTCACATCTAATATAGTGCATACTCAGGCCATCTACCTCGCTGCCAAAGAATATCATGCATGCATGTTTTTTTTTGGTTCTTTTGGTTTTGGAGGGCTTATTCTATCACACTTGCACAATGGCGGCAAAAGATCCATTCACTGTTGCCAACCGCCATGCAATGGATGCTCCCACCCCATGCACTAATTGATACACTCCCTATTGGCGTTGACCATAGAGAGACACATCAATAGAGATATATCAGTCGGAATTAAATATTGGTAAATATTTAATTCCCACTGATATGTCTCTATTTCTATGTGTGAGAGGGATTGTGGCAGTTGTGGTGTTTTTTTTTAAAAAAAAGGAGGGAAGAGGTTTGTCTTGGCGACCTCATGGACGCAGCAGTGTGCGGCTGAGAGGCGGCCGCAGGGCCGCCGTCCTTGCAAAGGTGGCCGCCAGGCCACCGTTCTTACAAAGGTTGCCACCAGGCGTGGCAAAGTCACTCGCAGGGGGCCATAGGGCCACCATCCTTGCACAGGGGGCCATAGGGCCACCGTCCTTGCAAAGGTGGCCGCTAGGCCACCGTTCTTGCAAAGGCTGCTGCCAGGCATGGCAAAGCCACCTCGCAGGCAGCCGTAGGGCCGCCAGCCTTGCAAAGGTGGCCGCTAGGCCACTGTTCTTGCAAATGCTGCCGCCGCCAGGCGGCGGTGGTGCAGCCACCTTGCTGTGCCTTCCGCCCGAAGGGCAGAGCGCAGCTAGTAAGAGAAAGAACTAAGGACCCCCTTACCTAAGCAGCAACTGTATAGCTACTGTGACTGTGACATAACAAACCTGTCACATCCAGCAAAGAAGAGAAAAGAAGACACAGGAGAAAATATTACAGTAAGAATATGAAGAGGGAAGATAAATAAGTGATTAAGGAAGTAACAGATGCAAGGGAATTAAAGAAAACAAAGGAAATAAGAGGGAGAAAGGGAAAGAACAGGGAATAAACCTGTAGGCCCCTGACAACCATAGATATAGTAGTATCACTCTCAAAGCCAGTACTACATTCCCAAAGGAGGTGGAATAGGGAGCTATCAGAGCTAAAAAAAAAAGGCTAAGAACTGGATAAATAATCAAACCTATATACATCAGCTATTGCTGACCACCCTTCCCATGAAGAACACAGGAAGATCAGTGATAAGTATGGCAAGGCAATCAGCAAAGCAAAGACATAGCACTGGGTAGACTATCTGGAGGGACTCAATGATGGGCTAATATGGATAACAAACAAGTACATACCCAACCCAGCCACTGATGGGGGAGATCACAGATCTCCACTCTACATACCTTTAACCCTGATAGCAGTCTAGGAAAATGTCCCAGGTGACTATGGAAGAGAGGTTATTTAGAAGATATATTTGTCTTATATCTATCTAGTTTTTATTTTATTTTATTGTATTTTATGATAGACGGCCCACCACATGATATGAAGGTTTTGAGTTAGAGTAAGTGCCAACCTGAGGAGGTGGCTAGGGGGGATGTGCGAGTATGTGACAATCATTTGTGCATGACTGTCAAGTCCACAATACCAAGCTCCAGTTCACTGGGTAGTACCGACAAAACGACCCTTACCGATTAATCCCACACAACAGTGACAAGTCGTTCCTTACTAGTACATGGTCTCAGCTCAGTACATCTGGCATATTATGTGGTTCACTCCCCTCATCCCATCCCATCTATTCTTTACTATCCTTTCATTCTCCATCCTTTTCCTTATCCATTTTCCTTTGGAACATTTACTATTCACTTATTATTCGGTCACAGCCCTATTGTTTTATGTTCAGCCATTTTTCTATTGTTCTATTTTCACCCACTCTCCCATTATTCTATTCTCACTTACATTTTTTATTCTATTCTTGATCATTGTGGACAATACCTCCACATGCTCTTTATACCTTATTGTTCTCCATTCCTTATGCCACCCTGTTCCATATCTCACTTCTTAACCTATATATGTAGTGAATGTATGTAGATAGTTCTCCACTCTGAATATCAACTAGGTTTATGCCTTCCTGCCCTCCGTTATTCTGTCTAAAGTCCATTACTTGGGCTGACACTCTCAGCACTCTCCCAAGTATCTCATCTGTTCTAAATCAGTGGCACACACAGAAAGTAGGGTGAAATGCACGAGTATGTTGAAGCCAAGCTACTCCAACTGGCCTTCAGGACTTGGCCACTTCCTGCCAGCATCGTGAAGTCAGAATTATTACTATAGTGCTCGGCCCATGCATTGTCAGCATTCCTGGTGCCTATCAATGACTCTGATATGATCAGCATATAGTACCAGCATGAGTCTCCTTTGATACATATCAGGTATTATTCCCAGTGTGTCCAGACAACTATATATATGCCCTGATAGAACTTGCCTGATATGGCTCAACATCACATGTGGTCACATGACAGTGCTTGTCAATATGCAAGGGGCTGAGTGACTGCCTGACAATGAAGATCTCTATGGAGAAATACAAGTGAAACCATAGACAATTCATAATACACTCAGTAATGTATTCCCACTCGGTCCAGGGACGTGAGTGGCAATGACAAAGGTAATAGCCAATATAATGACAGGAGGGATTCAGACTTTGTCGATTGCGACAATAAGCAATGTTCTTTGAGTGCGAGACCAGTTTTGTTATTATCTAGCTATTTGTCTCTTATAGGGAATTCAAGTCCAGTATGTAATCTCCTGTGTAACTACCCTGAGATGGCATCTAGTACACTGTTTCACACTCAGTCAACCATGGCTTTGTACCCAACCGTTTCAATCTATTTGAGTCACACAGTTGGTGCATGTCGATGGCTATGATTGTAAGTGCAAGATCATTGTAATTTTCCGCAGTATTTTGATGATTTCAGTTCATTGTATACACAAGGTTGTGCTTGGAGAGGATGCCGCTTGTTTTTATGTTGCCCAGATCTTATCAGCATTAGCTTATCTGCATGTGATTGGAATATGTCATCAATGCGCAGGGACATTGTTTAACAACCACTAACGCTAACAATATTATTGTCTGAACCAGGGACATCAAACCAGAAAATATTTTCCTTGATGAGGAAGGTCATGCCCATCTACGACTATACAGATAAAATTGGATGGGAATGGAAGTGCATATAGAATACTTTCAAGAACTCATAGGCATGTACAATGTTTGATGAAAATACTGATTGCAGGTGATCACTTTTCTCAAAAATCACCCCTGATCATATTAATTATGAATAATGAATTACATGATTTACATGATTTTAATTCTCGGTCACTGACATCTCTCATTACCAACCTCCACGGACATGTAGGGAATCATACAGTTACTCTCAACGAGCTGCATAAATAATATCAGCTGCCTTTTCTGCAATCAGGTATGCTACAGCTAATGAGAAAATTTTGAACTGAAACAAACATGGACAAGAAAGGACTTGGTATACCAAGTGTATGTGCTACAATATGAATGGGGATGATGGAGATATCTATGATGTGGAGGTTTATGGTTCTATATACATTATCATAAGAAAAAAAAGGTGGCCGCCAGGCCACCATTCTTGCAAAAGGCTGCTGCCAGGTGTGGCAAATTAACATGGGTGGTCTTCCTCCCTCTCAACTTAAAGTCAAGCTTGGAGCGCCTGTGATGCTACTTCAGAATCTAGATATAGGTCAGGGACTTTCCAATGGGACATGACTTTGTTTGGTTCAAATGACCAACAGGGTACTGTTTGTGAGGATCATTTCAGGGCCATCAGCAGGACAGATAACATTTATCCCCAGAATCACAGTTTCAACAAGTGAAGAGCAATTGCTATTTGAATTACACAGGTGACAATTTCCTGTGAGGCCTGCATTTTCCAGGAGAATAAACAAGTCACAAGGTCAATCTCTGGGAACAGTGGGAATAGACTTATGGTAGAAGAGTACATGTTTTATTACAGGAGGGAAGGAAGACAAGTAATATAGTGTATAGGGAAGGACAATTCATAGATAGTAATAGATAGAGATGTGTTGAACATAGGATTGGAAAATGTAGTTTTGGCTGGGCTCTGGTAGGGTTTCAGATGGGCTTTGGCTGGGCTCTGCTAGGACCTTGGCTGGGGTCTCAGTTGGGCCTTGGGTCTCAGCTGGGGTTTTGGCTAGCCTTGGCTGGGGTCTTGGCTGGGCCTTGGGTCTCAGCTGGGGTTTTGGCTGGGCCTTGGCTGGGGTCTCAGCTAGGCCTTGGGTCTCGGCTGGGCCTCAGGTCTTGGCTAGGCCTCAGGTCTCAGCTGGGCCTCAGGTCTCGGCTGGGCCTCAGGTCTCGGCTGGGCCTCAGGTCTCGGCTGGGCCTCAGGTCTCGGCTAGGCCTTGGGTCTTGGCTGGGGCTTTGGCTGGGCTGGGGCTTTGGCTGGGCTCTGCTGGGCTGGCTGCCTGCCTCTGCCTGGAGGGTGGAGGGTGGCTCGTTAAATCCAATAAAGCATTTACTCTTATGACCTGTCATAATTGTTGCTTAGACAATCATATACAACATGAAATCGAGAAATACCTTTGAGGTAATGGCAGCGGTTACTGTTGTTGGAGTTTGGGCTATGGGAGGCGATATGTCACATATCATGTAAGGTTACTGAAGCCAGATTAGGAGAACAAAGGGTATTGATACATATATAAGCTAGAGTATTTACATGAAAATAGATTGATGGTCATACCTTCCACCCTTATCTGTGTATCAAATCTCAACAGGTTATGGGCCTCATGCTCACCTGAATCTGTGTTTATCTGTGTCATCTGTGTTTATCTGCAACAATCTGTGCTTATCTGTGCTACAGATCTGTTCCAGTATCTGTGCCACCCATATTTCCCAACTTTACAACAAATTATAAGTTTAATCCACAATCTTATTTCAGGCATTGCCAAACTGACAAGTTCACCATTAAATTGGTCAACATGGCAAAAGGATGCAGAGGTCATTCTCAAGTCTGAGGATCTCTTTGGCATGGTCAATGGCAGTGCCACTCCACCCTCTGATCCCACCCACCTTCTATTATGGCAGAAGCGAGACAAACATGCTTGGTATCATAGCAGACCTCAATAATAATTAGCTGCAATAAATGATAGCACTAGGATACATACTTTGCTCAATCAAAACCTGAGTTAATGACTTTATGTGGAGTGTCCAGAAATCCCTCAACTGCTTCAGGTTTCCAAAGCAATTGGCAAGCATGGTTGCAACAGCTACTGTGTCAAAAGTAATGGAGATTATATTCTCAATGGTGTTAGCTGGATAATGCATAAGCAGTAAAACAGAATTGGAATGAGGGAAGCCTCACATGTGAACATTATGTGAATAACCATGTGAAGGAATACAATCAACATAACTCACAAGTCTACCATGTTCACCTCCCTATCAGTTGGTGCACAATTTTTTGCTGTTGACATAAACTACAAAGCGCAGTACAAGTTTTATTGGTCGTGACAAAGCGAGAATATGAACTACATACCACGAGAGATGTCAATGCCTGTAACAAGTACGACACCAACGCATTCGAGTTGGTGTCCAGTGTGAAGAGTTGGACGAAGACGGTTTATTGACGAGTCTGCGAAAAAGAACTTCACCAAATCCATTCATCAACGCCGAAGAGGGGACCCAATGAGGGTCTGCGATGGCAGTCTGAGGGGTGTGCCAGATGGTGCTCATGATAAAGCTAGGTAAAACAGTGAGGAAGTGGGGTAGAGGTGATGGTGGTTGAGGGAAGAGTGTTGAAATGGTGGGGGGGAAACCTTATTTATTTAAAGTTTCCCCTCACCATGCTGGAGAATGTCGTTGTTTGTTCCCCATAGCAAACGCCCGGACAAGCGAACTTCAATATCTGATAGTCGCTTTTGATCGGGATTTGTCATAATTGGCTTAACGACATAGAAGCGCCGGGCACATGAGATGTTTTGGCTTCAGCCCAATATATTCGGACGATATTTCAGCCTTTATAGCGTCAGCCATGCATAGTAAGCTGTTGATAAGTGATACGCTCTCGTTTTTGAAAAAGGTCAAAGCCTGGAGCAGCACGCTTTCATTGACGTTGAGCAAGTGGGTGAGACAAGGGGCTGATCAACTCACAGAACAGACAGGAAAATAACGGCAAAATGCGACAAGTTTCCCCACGATTGTCACGCCAAGCCGTAAGAATAGAATCGACGTCAAGTGAAGGTTCAACTGCTCTGACAGCGTTCAAGAAGGCCTTCTTCTACATACCCCTTTTAGATCCCCCTCCTTCCCTTAAAATTGCTGGATAAGATGCAGCAAGTACGTTTGATGCATTTGACACTGCCAGGAAGGACAGGAACAGCCTCACTCCAAACCCGTAGTGTAGTTGAGAACGATAGATATATGATGGAAGTCGAAGCAGTGACTTCTTTCGTGGCTCACTTGAGATAAGCCGGCTCCGGTCTGCCCTTCTTGAACAAAGGGGGCGGTGAGTCTGTCCTACATCGGAAACCTTCCTCTTGAGTCGGGTCCGCAACTTCTGATCATCGTTGCGCTGTCTTATTTTAGAAGCTAAGTTAATATCAAAGATGCCTGATGTCATTCAATGAGTTCCATTGGTGCGTGGATGAATAACAACCCGTCCCTGAACCTTAAATATTTGAAATGTTTAATACGTGGCTTCTTACCGTGCATATATAAGCCAACAGACTTCTAAGTCACTCATCATCACTTGATTTCATCCACCCCCGTCCCCTCTGGTCACTCATCATCCGTCGTCCCTAAGCGAACCAGACAACAGGTCGGTCGCTGATTCAACCCAATTCACTCACCATCTTACAACCTTGTC